>OX424572.1:39780753-39879301 GCA_949152435.1 Gastracanthus pulcherrimus
AAAAATTTCCTCGCGCACTCTGAACATCCTCTCCAGACAGGAAGTTCAACTCTACATATTTGGCATACGCCGTAGGTGCTTTGGTTGGCGAAGCCCGCGCCTCCGAAATTCTGTGATTCCAAGAGGTAGCCGTAGGTGACTCCCCTGATCTCGTTCTCGGCCTCTCTGACTTCTGCGGCGTATATGGCTGCGCGTACTCTCCTCCCTTGCTCTCGTAGCTCAGCCAGGCGGTTCTCGTGCAAGACTTCCTCCGGAATGTTATCTTCAAAATGTTCCTCGTAGATGTGGTCGTCTTCTTCGTCTGGGTCGAAGGCCGTGTCGCTGAAGTCCGGATGCTGGTTAAAGTCGCTCGCGCTTCTGAGTATCCTGCGATTAAGTTGAATCGCTTCGAGCGCCGATGACGCCGCCTCCCTGATAAAAGCGCTGCAGTGAAAAGCGATATACGCTACAAAACTGATTTGTCCACGTCGGGACAATTCTCGGCCTTCTCGCTGTGCGGCAAGTATGGCCATCGCTTCCTTGACAAACTTGATTACCAGCATTTCAGGTTAACTGCCAATTTTTTTAATTTTGTTATCAAATTTCAAAATTCAAGTCTTTTTAAACGGGTATCCTAAAAGTTTCCCAGTTGTATGATGCCGAGAAGTGGTTGCTGCCGATGTTGAGGCTATGAGAGTCTGTGGTCGAATGCTCTGCCGCGTGCCTCTGCTGTGTCGTGGGAAAATTTTTCGGTTTACTTTGAGGTTATGGGCACGGTCTAATAAAGGAGCCCCGGAAAAAGAGCCCACTCGGAATTTCAGCCCAATGGTCTAAAAGGGGGAGGGGAACGGAGAAACAGAGACAAACGAGCGCGCAGCGCCGTTCGAAGCCGACAGAGCTGCACGGGTGTAGCTTTGTTTCGGCGGTACTTATGAATAACTCGTCGATTACGATGTCCAGGCACCTCAGGTCACCGATGACGCTGTCTATAATAATTGTTGGAGTTATTATAATCTTTAACCCCTGAATGCCTCTTGATGTTTGAGAAGGCGAATAAAAAAATGTAGGTGAAGCGATTCCATATATATACAGTGTAACTATAAATATCGATCGCAGACGATGTCTAGGTGTCCCGGGTCGCTGTAAACGGAATCTAGGTATTGCGCCCCGTAGTTTTTGGCATTTATTCGGGAAATTTCACCACCGAATATCTTTCGATGTTCAAAAACCCGAACGAAAAAAAACATATTTTGTATAACAAATGTATAAGAAAGACCATTTCTTGTCGCCTTTGAAGTGGATCAAGAATAGTGTTTGGAGTCGTCCACACGCATACGCATACATTTTTGCTTTACTTTATTTTTTATTCTCAGATTATTGTAGGCTCGTTATATTTTATAGTGTGTTAATTTATACATGTGTTATGACGAGGGAATCTTGCTCTACTTTTTGCCTGACGCTAGGAAAACCCTATTTTCGCTCCAGTTTATAGGCGCCGAAAATGGTCTTTATGCATGCGTTATAAAAAAAAATAAAAGCATCAATTGAAAGCAATTACGCATAAAAAAATTACTTTTGTGATAACAATTTAAATAATTTGAAAAAGTATACTCAATTAAATTTAAACAATAAAAATTTTCTTTAACTACGATTTTTTATGTACATCGTATATAAACTGCAAAGTGCACAACCTGGATTTACATACTGACTTTTATGTAAATGCAGGGATAAAATTCGCCAATAATCAGTACGCATCCTTTAACAACTACAAAGCGCACTATACAGCCTCAGTGTAAATAATCGTTCTTTTTTCTGTACGCACTAAATTGTTTAAAACGATAACTGTCTACCAATGACAAAGGTTGCGTTTGATTCAGATAGATCAGATGTTTTAAGGGGGTGTCATTTTACATATATAAGAATATAGATTACTCTTTCGCAACTTTTTCACCTTTTCCAAGCCGGCCTGAGACAAGAGTTTTATGTATGTCTGGTATAATAACTGCATTTTGCTACGATCGTTCAAGTTTTTATTATTTATAGTAATGCAATATCATAGCCAAAAATGTGCTATACCGTGTTTTCAACACAGATTTTAATCTTAAATCTCGCTGTACTGTAAAATGTAGTATGTAAAAAAATTTCACTAACGTATAATGATTTTTTTTTAAAAGTTACTCATCTATTCATGTAAAAATCTGTGACCAGTGACCCAGGATTCGTTGACACAGTTGCTAGCAGATATTTATAATATTATCTATTTCAATTTATTAGAATATTATTAAATACAGACTGTATAAAATATCTACATAAATCAAATTTTCCGGCACTTGTAAACGGCTAAAAATCACCCGCTATAGAATATTATTAAATACACACCGTATAAAATACGAATCGCAACTTCTGGCCTCGTTCATTGTGGCTCTCTCGCATACATTGAGATAGTCTGCGATCGAGTTTTTATGTATAAACGCCAAAAACTACGGAGCGCAATACCTGGACTCCGTTTACGGCGACCCGGTACACCTAGACACCATGTGCAATCGATATACATACATACACTGCATACATATTAGTTCCCTTGACCATGCGTTTTTTTTCGTTCGGGTTTTTGAACATCTAAAGATATACGGCGGTAAAATTTCCCGAATAAATGCCAAAAACTACTGGGCGCAATACCTAGACTCCGTTTACGGCGACCCGGGACACCTAGACATCGTCTGCGAGCGATATTTATAGTTACACTGTATATATATCGGATCGCTTCACCTACGTTTTTTTATTCGCCTTCTCAAACATCTAGAGGCATTCAGGGGTTAAAGATTATAATAACTCCAACAATTATTATAGACAGCGTCATCGGCGACCTGAGGTGCCTGGACATCGAATCGACGAGTTATTCATAAGTACCGCCGAAACAAAGCTACACCCGTGCAGCTCTGTCGGCTTCGAACGGCGCTGCGCGCTCGTTTGTCTCTGTTTCTCCGTTCCCCTCCCCCCTTTTAGACCATTGGGCTGAAATTCCGAATGGGCTCTTTTTCCGGGGCTCTAAGAAAGAAAGGTGGACCGACTTGCCTACCCCCACCACGAAATGAGAGAGATAGAGAGAGAGAGAGAGAGAGAGAGAGAGAGAGAGAGAGAGAGAGAGAGAGAGAGAGAGAGAGAGAGAGGGGGAAATGTTAAATACGTAGACTATCGATGTCTTTAAGTAAAGTTAGGGGCGGATCAGGGAGTCACGTTATTTTGTGCAAATCAGCTGACGAAGAATTTTGAGAGACGCTCAGAGTTGGCATTTTTTTTTAAGTAGTTGCGCTCGTTGCGTATCCAAACGCGTTTGTAGTCGTGCTTACTGGCTCGAACACGAACATCCCTTAGTAGTTTGAATAAGCTCGGGGACAACTATTCATTAAGATAAAGCTTGCGCTCAAGTAAATTTTGCATGTCCGGAAATATTGTTGTAGCAGGAAGATTTCCTGACAAAATTTTCAGTCGCATAACTTCGTTACGGACCTGCACTGACTTAAATCGCAGCAAAAGTGAAAATGTTTCCGGTTCCACTTTATTATTTTTGCGGGTTAGTAATGTCCTCGGCATCCCCACCGTTGGCGGTGTGATTGCCATCTGGCACCGCAATGTCGTTCGCGTCATTAGCAGGATGAGTATGTGAAGCATTTTGAGAGATTTTGGGTCTTTTTATACGACGAGCACACTAATTATGTCTCCTAAAAATCTGGATGCACCGATCACTTCAAAAATACGCGTGACAATAGCATCGTACGAAAGATTGGAAGCCAGAGGCAGCCCCGAGATGAGTACTTCAGCAGTTGATAAAAAAGTCGGGAAGGGCGCGCCTTGTGCTTGACGATTCATAGACGCTTTCAAAGCTTCTATTTCGACGCTCTAAATGGACAAGACGAGTTTTTTGGCAGAATACCGTGGTAGAAATTTCGGATATTTGTGTCTCTAGTGAGCATAAGCGCTTTTTAGTCTCTTTGTTTTGCTGAGAAATAACAAGAGAATTTTGAAAAATAGCATCAAGTTTTTGATCAGTAGAGAGAGTTGTAAATTGAGCAAGCTGATCTTTTATAGCCGACGCGCCTATAGCAGGCCCCTCATTAGCGCGCGCAACTTGAGAAGACGCACTCTCAGTAGAGAGTCTCATTGGAGCGATAAATGTTTGTGATGCTGTCGAAGTTGTTCCGTATGGTACAATGTTAAAGCCTGAGCTATTAAAATTGTTATTTTCAGAAGGAAATTGGAAAAGAGGTGTGTCTGGTGGGGATTTTTGGGAAAAACACGATGCCATGTCTGAGAATGACTGATATTTGCTGTCATATTCGTCAATCTCATAATGCATTCTAATGGTTACAATTATTTGATTATTAAAAAAAAATCTCGGGAATAATTTGGTTACTTATCAATGCTAGAAACTACGTATGGCTGATACACACCTCTAAAATTACGTTCAAGACTATATTTATGTAAAGCTTACTGATTATGTACTTTTTCATAGTGTGATAGTGCCATTTCGGCGGATATTACCTTAGATTGATCGAGAAAACATTTAATATACAGTAGATTCTTGCTAACTCGAAATCGTGAACGAATTTAAAACATCCCTTACTTATATTTAGGTATGTTCAAATCTTTTACAAAATCATATTAGTTTTTTAACTTTAACTTTATCATCTAGTCCATAATTATCGAGACTGGTAGATGCAAATATAAATTTCAGACAGAACTATAATGATGTCAATGCTCTATCATATAACAATTATTTATTAAGGTGGAGTTACAGTGAAATGTTATTCAATTCATCCATATTTTATTTATTTTGCTTTAAATCCAAGTATATAGACTCGATAGGAGAAAATTTTAATGAAAAACTTTAAAACTATTTTTTTCTTCCTTCTTTATACACTTTAAACCTACAAACCAAATTCCATATGTCCTGCTCTTTTAGTTTTCAAGATCTGAGTTTTTAGTACATTTTGACCTAGTGGCCAATGCAGCGGAAAGTGAGATTTTTCAGTTATAATGAACTCTTCAAGTTGTAATAAGTGTATTGAGGTATACAATGTCATAACTGAGTAAAACAATCAATTTTTTTCAATTATTATGTACTTCAAACATCTAAAATGTAGAAACTTGTTCAACCGAAAAGAAATTATGACACTCGTTGATTACCTCAGTCGGAGTAATTCCACCAAAAAGTCATATCTAGAAAACTAAAAGACCTAGACACTCCAAATTTTGTTTCATAGTTTATTAGGCTCAAAGTAGAAGGAGAAAAATATTTCCAAGGCCTTAGTAAATCTTTTTTCAATTTTGTAAAAATAAATTTTATACACTAAATAGCATACATGTATGCCTATAAATGTCAAATGGTTCAATCAGCTCTAAACTTAAAAGAGAGTGTATATCAATTGAAACATTTAATTTTACACTTAAAACTCTACTAAAACATGATGTTTGATCGAGAACTGTTGTTTGCGATAGAAACTCATTTTACATATTTGCTCATTTCTCTTTCTGAATGATAGATAGAGACTTGAAACTTTGGAGGTAAGTTTTGCACCGTCTATATTGAATACAAAATTAATAGAAACTAACCAAGACACTTGGATAGTTCAATGAGTTACTGAACCATAATTTTTGATTGAGAACTGTTGGTTGCGATGGTAACTCATTTTACATATTTGCTCATTTCTGTTTCTGTATGATAGATAGAGACTTGAAACTTTGGAGGTAAGTAGTTGCAACCTATATATTGAATATAAAATTATTAGAAACTAACCAAGACACTTAGATAGTTCAGTGAGTTACTGAACCATAGTTTTTGATTGAGAACTGTTGGTTACGATGGTAACTCATTTTATATATTTGCTCATTTCTCTTTCTGAATGATAGATAGAGACTTGAAACTTTGGAGGTAAGTTTTGCACCGTTTATATTGAATATAAAATTAATAGAAACTAACCAAGACACTTGGATAGTTCAATGAGTTACTGAACCATAATTTTTGATTGAGAACTGTTGGTTGCGATGGTAACTCATTTTACATATTTGCTCATTTCTCTTTCTGTATGATAGATAGAGACTTGAAACTTTGGAGGTAAGTAGTTGCAACCTATATATTGAATATAAAATTATTAGAAACTAACCAAGACACTTAGATAGTTCAGTGAGTTACTGAACCATAGTTTTTGATTGAGAACTGTTGGTTACGATGGTAACTCATTTTATATATTTGCTCATTTCTCTTTCTGTACGATAGATAGAGACTTGAAGCTTTGGAGGTAAGTAGCTGCAACCTATATATTGAATATAAAATTACTAGAAACTAACCAAGACACTTGGATAGTTCATCAGTAACCTAAAACATGATTTTTGATTGCGAACTATTGTTTGCGATAGCAACTCGTTAGAGTTGTTTAATATTGAAGCATGTATTTTTCTATTCACTTTTAAGATGACAAGAGCCCCTCCTCTCTCTTATATGTGAGGCTCTTCACGTTTTATTAATAATTTATTCAAAGAAATGTATAAAATGAACAACCCCTTCAAAATGTTTTGGCCTGTACGTAACCAAATCTCACAGCTCAGAAACTAAAAGAGCTAGAGTCATAAATTTATTCTGAAAGTTTCATTTATCTTAGGAAAGCAAGGAAAAGTTGGTTTATAAGCCTTCGACAGGCACTTTTTTGGATTTATAGAGTAGAGGCTTACAATGACAATGAAAATGACATATTACCATTTTTTCACATTTTTTTTCGTTGCGTTCTTTTATATAAAGGAAATTACAACTGTGAGAAATTGTGATAAAATGTGAGAAACTGTGTAAAACTGTGAACAACTATGTAGAAACTGTGACAAAATTTATGAACTATTCTATAATATTTTTTTAAAATCCTGTTCCAAATGTAAGCCTAATTTTACAGTTTTTCACAATATTTCATTGTTTACACACTTTTTCACACATTTGTCACAGTTTTTCACAGATTTTCACAGTTTGAAATTTCCACTAGCGAAGTGAAACAAAAAAGCTTCCTTTTTGAGGAAGAAAAAAATAATTGAGAAGCTTGAATACTTTATTTACAATTCAACAGAAATACATTATCTCTACAACTATTCAAAGCTATGTAGAAAGAATACTACTATCCCTAAAGTTATGATGCATCAAACCCCGCCCTCCTTCCTTCACTCTCCCCCACCCTATTTTAAGATGCATCACAACTAACCCTATAGTTTTAGATGTAGTCCAAACCATCAGAACCACGGTACTTTACTACTGGGATTCGAACCCGAGGCCTTCTGTGTAGAAGGCTGAGTCATAATCCTCTGAGCTACCATGGCTCCGATAAATTTTTCATATTACTGACCTAATAAAGCACACACTAGTGTGTGTGAAGTTTTTTTTTCATTGCAGTCAATCTTTGAATGGCAGTGGTTTCAATCGCGCGAAATTCTGGCTCCGGATTGCTGGTCATAGGTAGCTGGGTATCTTATCGCTGGTATCTGATTGCGAGTATCTCGTCGAGTTTATTTAAGTATCTCGTAGTGGATATCTTGATACCTGGTGAACTTGCCTCTGCTCTCGACTCGCTCGCGTAAATATGCTTGTGATTGAACTTCAAGTCCCAGAGGCGGGAAATTTAAAGAATGAAAAGAGGTAATATAGCAGTTCGAATTTTTATATCAACTTTAGACACTAATTTTTGTATGTGCTCTATCGCTGCGTCTAATCACAGGAAGCTACTATCCGGCAGTGGATATCCTCGTACAAAAGAACACTCTACTAGTTTACACTTTCGTTTCTTCTAAGTGTTTAAATTAGAACTTGAATCCAGAATACTGGTAAATTTCCTGCATAAGTATCTTTGAGTGTTGGCGTCGTCAAATCGATCGTAACTTCATATTGAATAGCGTTAAAGTAATCTAAATACATCAGTGTATGTAACTTGCTTTGCGTAACTCGTTAAGGGGCGGTCGGAGCTTACATGCAGTTACTTGTAGTTACGTAGTTACCGACAATTTCGTATTTTTGAGTATTCTCATTCAATTTTTAATTTTTTTCAATTATCTTAGTTGTCCGGTGTTCCTTGGTAGATTGAGAACACCGGACAACTAAAGTTTTTAACTTTTATGAACAATTAAATTAGAATAATGTAAAATTCAATGCAGAAATCTGTAATCGGCTCCGACCTCCCCTTAAGGAAGAAGGGAATCTCGTTATTGTGTATCCCAAATGGATTCGTAGCCATGATTACTCGGAGACGATCGACTAATATATTAGGATCATTCCAGTCCTCAAATCCATAATTATGATTTCTTCTTCTTATACATTTCTCATATGAATCTTCCATATTTTATTGTCCATTAGAACCAAAATTTGATTGTAATTTTGGTGAACTAGTAGCAATCACATGATCACTATACTATACTACACTACTATCAGTGGCTCGTGGAGAATAGCTAGTCAGAGATTCTTCGTACTCCTCACTATCCACTTTGACATATATATTGTATATTAGAATGTGAGGAAGGGGCTCGACCTTTGACGAAGTTTAGCTAAGCGATCAAAGCCCGGAAATTCGTTCATTTCGAAAATGTGTCGAAAAATGTCGAAATCTGCCGAACAAGTGTCGAAAAATGTCGAAATCTGCCGAACAAGTGTCGAAAAAGTGTCGAAATCTGTCGTAAAAGTTTCGAAAAAGTGTTGAAATGTCTCGAAATCTGTCGAAAAAATGTCGAAATCTGTCGACCAAGTGTCGAAATCTGTCGAACAAGTCTCGAAATATGTAAAAAAAAGTGTCGAAATCTGTCGAACAAGTGTCGAAAAAGTGTCGAAATTTGTCGAAAAAGTGTCGAAAAAGTGTAGCACCTTCTTTACGTATTCCATAAATTTAATCTAGATTCTTTGTTTGATTGAACATGAGAATATGCTTATTAGTAGATAAATCATCATCTTCATCAGCTGTTTCGATCGAGGTATCGTGAACCATTGCACGCTGCACATCAGTCTTATATTTGATGTTATACTTTTATCTGATTCGTCACTCTCATCAAGCTTATCAATCTTTTGAAAGTCGTTTTCAGATAATATAGGTTTATTTTTTTAATTTTTTTATTTCAGATAATGTTAGAAGCTGTTCAAGTAGATCGACAATTGGCTTATTCTTTTCTCCCAATGCTCTCTCAGCACTAGCTTTGCCTAGCTTGAACATATCAAATTTGCGTTTAAGTGAATTTTGTGCTTTAACAAGTTTACAAAGAATACCTTCCTGTCGACGGAAGTATTCCATGTTGATGCTTTGACAGCATTGTAGAATGTAGATGATGTCGAACTGCACGGGACATTTCAAATTACTTTGTACCTAATGTCAGCGGTAAGCCAGCGCCCTCTGTTGGAAATATCAAGCACACTATTTTTCCGCTTCTCTACAACGCCCTTTGTTGGTAATTTCAATTTCCCGCCCTGGTTAACATTTTACGCATGCGCAGAGACTCATTTTTGTTCTTAAGTTGAGCGCGCTCTGTCGGGGTTATAGAGTATGTGTAAGGAGTGGAGGTATTGGAATAAAGGAGTATGCGCTGGAGTGGATAACTTATTTCTCTTCGAGATGCCATATGTGGTGGAAGCTATCAGCATGGAAAATAAATATAATACCGCAAATAAAACGCATGTACGTTTTCAAGAAAGACCTACTGTTTATTTGATTCGTACAAGGATTGATGCATATTATCTTACGCATTGTGAAGAGTGGGAGAAAATGACAAATGATCGACATCACTTAACCCATTTCTTCCCAAGCGGCCATTTTATAGTCGATTGGTTTTTTGCCTAAAAAATTGTCGAAAAAAAAAATAATAATAACCAATAGCACTTTTTTGCAGTAAAATTGTCCGCTCTTTCCGATTCTGACGTCAGAATTTTGAAATTTCGTTGGAAAATTTTTTCGACAATTTTTTAGGCAAAAAACCAATTGACTATAAAATAGCCGCTTGGGAAGAAATGGGTTAAGGTTAAAACCCGGTGACCTTGGCACACCTGTTATTGCAGAAAAACTTAAGAAATGTTCTATTGTTGAATAAAAAATCGTAATTAGTTTTGTAAATAATATGTTTTGTATAATAATACTACCTACTTTTTCTACTGAACTGAGCCCTCTATCACTTGTTAGAAGGACACACTCGTATGCATTTATTCACTACCATCACTTTGGAGTCTCATGGAAAGTCCACCAGGTACCAAGATATCCACTACGAGATACTGAACTACTGACTGGTATCTGCGATAAGATACCCTGGTATCAGCGACAAAATTCCCAGCTACCTATGACCAGCGATCCGGAGCCAAAATTTCGATCGATTGAGACCACTGCCGTTCAAAAATCGAATCCATACAAAAAAAACTTCACACATACTAGTGTGTGCTTTATTAGGTCAGTAATTTGAAAAATTTATCGGAGCCACGGTAGCTCAGAGGATTATGACTCAGCCTTCTACACAGAAGGCCTCGGGTTCGAATCCCAGTAGTAAAGTACCGTGGTTCTGATGGTTTGGACTACATCTAAAACTATAGGGTCAGTTGTGATGCATCTTAAAATAGGGTGGGGGAGAGGGAAGGAAGGAGGGCGGGGTTTGATGCATCATAACTTTAGGGATAGTAGTATTCTTTCTAAATAGCTTTGAATAGTTGTAGAGATAATATATTTCTGTTGAATTGTAAATAAGGGATTCAAGCTTCTCAATTATTTTTTTCTTCCTCAAAAAGGAAGCTTTTTTGTTTCTCTTCGCTAGTGGAAATTCCAAACTGTGAAAATCTGTGAAAATCTGTGACAAATGTGTGAAAAAGTGTGAAAAATCATGAAATTTCGTGAAAACTGTAAAATTAGGCTTAAATGTTTCTATTTTATTTATGTATAACAATGCTTAATAAAAAATCTCAAGTCTATCATTCAGAAAGAGAAATGAGCAAATATGTCAAATGAGTTGCCATCGTAACCAACAGATCTCAATCAAAATTCATGTTTCAGGTAGCGGCGGATCGAGGGGGGGGGGGCGATGGGGGCGATCGCCCCCCCCTCCCCCTCCCAAGAAATTTTTTATGTTAACCCATGAATCCTTAACTGAAACCCTAAACCAATAACCAATTGACCCTGAACACATAAACTGTAAAAACATAATCCTATAAGTCGAAAATCATTATTTAATCAATAAACGCATAAACCTCAAAACCCAATTAATCCAAGATAAGCAATTTAGAATTAAATAAATAAAAAAAATGTAACCCATAAACCCTAACCCAACTTAGAAAACTTTTAGCAAATTTCAAATTTTTCAAATTTATTTCGTTTATTTAATTGTTGTAATAATTTTTATACATTAATATTCATCTATAAATATTTGTTCAACTTGCTGATGCACATCGAAATTAAAATTTATAAAAACATACTTATAAAACTATTAATTAGACTAAACTTCTGTTTACACATAGAATTACCGGTCTTCTTACAGTTTCATAGCAATTTATGAAAGTTATGCATAACTTTTTCCGTACATTTAAGGAAAAACAACTTTTGTTGGATTTACTAAATATCATTATTTATTTGTTCACGTACCAAAATTGTTCGTTATCCAAACCAACGTTTGGTAGATTCAACCAAAGGTTTTTATTGCCTTTTTTCAATTGATTGAATAATTTGAAAAATATTTCCTGACTTGATAAGCTTTATAATAGTATTCCCTCGCTTGTTTTTATTTTTTAGTATAAATAAGTTTGAGTATGAATTAATTAATTAATTAATTAATTAGAATATATCCTTTGCATGTTGCATGTGTAGGAATTTATTTAAGTAGCAGAGAACGGCATGCGCTGTATTACATTATCACGCCCGCGTCGACTGCTTGTTCTAATTCGCGAAAAAATAAAACAGTCACATTTTTCACAGTTAATTGAAATATCGATTTCCCTTCTTTCGTTTTACCGAGAAAATAATGGGTTTTTCATATCTTCTCTTTCGTGTGTTATTGTTTACATTGCACACCACCGGCCCACCGCTTCGAGTGTCGATACTCTTATTCGCAATAGATATTAATATTTTCAGTTATGAAACACCTTGCTTGCAATTTAGAGATTTGCAACTGATTCAATAATTTGAAAAACATTTCCTCATCTGTTAAGCTTTGTAATGGTTTTTCCTGGCCTGTTTTTATTTTTTAGTATAAGATTTGAGGATAAATAGACTTATTAGTCTCACACTATCGTATTCATTTCGAATTTCGTATTCATTACGAAATAAAGTTAGATTTAGATTCCATTGTAGATAGCTTTGTGAAGACCGACTGTAAACATGCATTAGAATTAATATTATAAGGGGAAATGGCATATAAAGGCAATAATTTCAAAATTTGATTATATTGTCATACGCTATGTAATCATTTAAGTGGCACGTATGGAATGTGAATTTTTATGGACCTTTTTTTTTTTACTAATTTGTACACCCTCAGTGTCATCGCCCCCCCTATACGCCACTTCTGGATCCGCCCCTGGTTACAGGTCACCGATGAACTATCCAAGTGTCTTGGTTAGTTTCTAGTAATTTTATATTCAATATATAGGTTGCAGCTACTTACCTCCAAAGCTTCAAGTCTCTATCTATCGTACAGAAAGAGAAATGAGCAAATATATAAAATGAGTTACCATCGCAACCAAAAGTTCTCAATCAAAAACTATGGTTCAGTAACTCACTGAACTATCCAAGTGTCTTGGTTAGTTTCTATTAATTTTATATTCAATATAAACGGTGCAAAACTTACCTCCAAAGTTTCAAGTCTCTATCTATCATTCAGAAAGAGAAATGAGCAAATATGTAAAATGAGTTTCTATCGCAAACAACAGTTCTCGATCAAACATCATGTTTTAGTAGAGTTTTAAGTGTAAAATTAAATGTTTCAATTGATATACACTCTCTTTTAAGTTTAGAGCTGATTGAACCATTTGACATTTATAGGCATACATGTATGCTATTTAGTGTATAAAATTTATTTTTACAAAATTGAAAAAAGATTTACTAAGGCCTTGGAAATATTTTTCTCCTTCTACTTTGAGCCTAATAAACTATGAAACAAAATTTGAAGTGTCTAGGTCTTTTAGTTTTCTAGATATGACTTTTTGGTAGAATTACTCCGACTGAGGTAATCGACGAGTGTCATAATTTATTTTTTGTTGAACAAGTTTCTACAGTTTTCATTAGTGTTATTAAGTAAGCAAGGCTTATTTTAGATGTTTGAAGTACATAATAATTTAAAAAAATTAATTGTTTTACTCAGTTATAACATTGTATACCTTAATACACTTATTACAACTTGTAGAGTTCATTATAACTGAAAAATCTCACTTTCCGGTGCATTGGCCACTCGGTCTAAATGCACTGAAAACTCAGATCATGAAAACTAAAAGAGCTAGACATATGGAATTTGGTTTGTAGGTTTAAAGCGTATAAAGAAGGAAGAAGAAAATAGTTTTAAAGTTTTTCATTAAAATTTACTCCTATTGAATCTAAATACTTTGAATATTGAATTGCTATATACCTATAATGCTTCAGATTGATTTATACAATCTAATAATTGAAAGAAATTAATTGTATTACTCAGTTATAACATGTATACCTTAATACACTTATTACAACTTGTAGAGTTCATTATAACTAAAAAATCTCACTTTCCGGTGTATTGGTTACTCGGTCTAAATATACTAAATACTCAGATCTTGAAAACTAAAAGAGCTAGACATCTGAAATTTGGTTTGTAGGTCTAAAGTGTATAAAGAAGGAAGACAAAAATAGTTTTAAAATCTTTCATTAAAATTTTCTCCTATCGAGTCTAAATACTTTGAATATTGAATTTTTATATACCTATAATGCTTCCGATTGATTTATACAATCTAATTGAAAGAAATTTAAGATGAGTCAAAACCAGAGTGGTGCAGGCTATACTTCTCTTTCAAAGGATAAGAAGCAAGCAGAAAAAAAAATAATGTATCTACTTTACAGTGGAAACAGTATACTCAAAAATATTCTACTAATACACATTCATTACCCGAACAAAACGGATACAAAAGATTTTCCTAAGTTATAGCCCCTTACCCGCCTAGCATAGCTACTTACAAAATAATTTTGATATTGTAACACTGTTCATTTTGCTTTGAAATAAACATACAAATTGTTTTTGTTTGATTATTTCGTATTATTCTATTAAAAATGAATATATCATGCGTAAAATGTTCAATCAAAATATCTACTAAATTACTAAAATCTGTAGTAAGGCTTAAACTGTTTAATCAAAAAAAGCTGTTTAATCAAACTGTATTTTTAGATAGAAAATATGTGCACAAAGCTTAGGTATTATCCCACTTTAAGGAGGTTCTATCCTCATATTGACCTTAAAATGGAAACATCTTTTACGATACTTTAATCCAATATATTATAAAGCACGATATCCTCGTTTAGCTAAAAAAAATTTCACAATTCTATTATTACAAAAGTAGTTATCGTCAACTAAAGAAAGATTCGTCAAAGTAGGAGACTTTTTTTTATTTGTTATCCAATTAATTTAAAAATAGTATTACTTTTTCTCTAATACTCGTCTTTGAACTTTCAATTAACCATTTGATTTAGTAATATCAGAGTTAAAGGGGGGGGGTAAGGTATTTAAAATTTTTTTTTCGTATTTTTTTTTATTTTTGAAACTGAATGCGTTGTATCTCAAGAATATTGTGTAAAAATTTCAAGTCGATCGGAGCAAAATTGCAGGTGTTATGAATATTTTCCTACCTGTTGGATTTTCATACCTGCTCGGTTCGAGCGCGCTATTGTTACCTGTCAGCTGCTACGCCCCCTATATTACGCCCCCTATACCGAACCGATCCTCCTACTTTCTTTTATAGAAATTTGAAGACAAGTATAAATATGCTCATACCTGAACCGTATAATTAGTCAGTGTAGAGAATATAATTTAGTTTAGCAGTAAACTTTCTATTGAACAGACGTACACGTGCGCTCCAATTTTTCGCATCATTTTCGTGAAGTTTTGTGGAAAATTATTGCTACAATGCCAAAAAAGTTAAAAGGTGTGATAGAAAATCAAGTGGTTCGAGGTTATATCGACCTAGAAAGATTGTACCGTCGCAAAAACGTAAAAGAGAAGACATTTCAACAAGTAGCGCGTCAGCTAAAAAAATAAGAGTGACCGTTGAACATCAAATTAAGGAGGATCTTGAAAAACACTATAGGATAATAGATTTTCTATTAGTCTTTTCAACAATTTCTACGCTAGTGAAGTGTGTAAAATGTGATGGAAAAGTAAAGTTCCATTCGACTAAGCGAGAAGGCCTTGGATTTAATATCAACGTGTCGTGCGAAAGCTGTTCCGTGATTACAAATGTTCCGTCTAGTGAAAGAATAAACTCCGGTGCTTACGAAGTTAATCATCGGTTTGCTTTCGTGATGAGGATATTAGGCCTTGGATTATCTGGCTGTGATAAGTTTTGCGGCTTGACGGATTTGTGTAATAGCTTTTTATCAAGACCGACGTACAATCATTACATGAAAAATATGTGCTCGACTGTAAGAGAAGTAGCGAATCGATTTTTTTTATCTGCTACAAAAGAAGAAAAATCTGCTACAGCGGACGAGAAGAATACTCAAGATACTGACGAACTCACGGTATCAGGCGACGGAACATGGAAAAAAGAGGCTACTCATCTTTATTCGGCGTCACATCGTTGATCGGTTACTTCTCAGGGAAAGTTCTTGACATTCTTGTCAAAAGTTCATACTGTCACGAATGAAAAACTTGGGAAAGTAAATTAAATTCTGCCGAATACGAAGAATGGCATGAAAACCATGTAAATGCTGGAAAATGTAAGTCAAATCATACTGGTGCAGCTGGAAATATGGAGGTCGAAGCAGTCAAAACCATGTTTCAACGCTCGGTACAGAACTGTGTGCGATATCGCAACTATATCGGCGACGGTGACTCTAAAGCTTACTCCAGGTTAGTGAATTCTAAACCTTATGGCGATGATTTTTCAATAGTGAAGAAAGAATGTGTAGGACATGTTAAAAAAAAATGGGCACTCGTCTCCGTGAAATAGTCAAGAAGACCGTTGCAGGTTAATTTGTGCAAAAAAGGCACATTTTTGTGTTTTTTTTTTACGACTCAGTTAAAATTTATTTATTAAAACCAATGTTACATTATTGTAGGACATTTAAATAATATTGTGAAATATTTTCATGAAAAAATATTGAAAAATACGGCAATGGCATCAATTATTCGGAAGCGTCTCAGAAAAAGTACAGGTATGAGCATGTTTATACTTGTCTTCAAATTTCTATAAAAGAAAGTAGGAGGAACGGTTCGGTATAATATAGGGAACGTAGCAGCTGCCAGGTAACAATAGCGCGCTCGAACCGAGCAGAAAAATATTCATAACACCTGCAATTTTGCTCCGATCGACTTGAAATTTTTACACAATATTCTTGAGATACAACGCATTCAGTTTCAAAAATAAAAAAAAATACGAAAAAAAAATTTAAATACCTTACATTACCCCCCCTTTAACGAACGAAACCAAAAGAAATGATAAGTCAACGGCTCGCGGACCCTCTTTTATACACATGGGTGGATCTGCGCCGCTTCAACAGCTGCGCAGGAATTCCGAGTAGTGGGGAGTGTCGCGGACGGTTGGTTCGGAGCAGCTGTTCCAAATATCTTATAAAGGGGGCCCCAAATCCGCCTTGGCATCATTCGCTTTTCGAACGTATCCAGTATACTATCGAATTCTCGACATGGCACCCAAAGCTAGCGGAAAGGCTATTAAGAAGGCCGGCAAGGCTGTGAAGAACGTTACCAAGGGAGATAAGAAAAAGCACAAGAAGAAGAGGAAGGAAAGCTACGCCATCTATATCTACAAGGTGTTGAAACAGGTGCACCCCGATACCGGAGTGTCCAGCAAGGCCATGAGCATCATGAACAGCTTTGTCAACGACATCTTCGAGCGTATTGCCGCCGAATCCTCGCGTTTAGCCCACTACAATAAGAGGTCCACCATCACCTCCCGGGAGATCCAGACCGCCGTCAGGCTTCTGCTCCCCGGTGAACTGGCCAAGCACGCCGTTAGTGAAGGCACCAAAGCCGTCACCAAGTATACCAGCTCCAAGTAAATTGGACTACAATAAAAAAAATCAATCGGCCCTTTTCAGGGCCACCAAATATTTATAACGTATGAATAATATTTGTTTAAATATTTGAATATTTATCGCTTTAATAGCTATTTAATTGTAATAAATAAATAAATTGTCGTTGATTAGTTCGCTAACGCGTCATTTGATGCAAAAAGTGTAAACATTTTTATACTAATTAGTTGAAAATATTATCTTTCCATTAAACACCTAAATGTCCTAAAACCATTCACGAAAATCTCGCTGTTGGTTACCTACGTCATTATCCATTGAAACGACTATGGTTCAGTTTGTAATTTAAACGAACATTGATCTGCATAATACCAATTCTTTTTTACGTTGTAAGAAATTAATCCCTCACATGAAACAGAGCTTAGGTCAACTTTCTGTTTTACTACATCATTTCTCTAGCCAAAAAAATGCAGAGTTATAATTGGAAGTATAAGCAGTATTGCTTTGTAATACGAGGGTAGTTCAATAAGTCTTTAGAATAAAGTATAAAAACAATTTTTTTTGGGTAAATTTTTTTTTATTTTTCAACATAATCTCCTTGGAGATCTATACACTTGGTCAATCGCTTTTTAAGTTTTTTTAATCCTTCAGAAAAGTGCGTTTTCGGAAGTTCCTCAAAATAAGCACTTACAGAGGCAATGACGTCTTCGTTGTCCGTAAATCTCTGTCCACCGAGCCATTTTTTCAAGTTTGGAAATAAGAAAAAGTCACTGGGGGCTAAATCTGGTGAATACGGTGGGTGTTCGAACATTTCGAATTTTAGTTCTTCAATTTTAGTCATTGAAACGAAGCATGTGTGAACTCGGGCGTTGTCGTGATGAAAGAGAATTTTTTTTCTCGCCAAATGTGGTCGTTTTTTTTTAATTTCTTCTTTCAGCTGCTTTAATAATGATGCATAATACTCACCAGTAATTGTTTTACCCTTTTCCAAGTAGTCAATAAGTTTAATTCCACGTGCATCCCAAAAAACTGTAGCCATAACCTTACCAGCTGACTTTACGGTCTTTGCCTTCTTTGGAGCTGGTTCGCCTGTGGAAATCCACTGTTTGGATTGTTCCTTTGTCTCAGGAGTGTAGTGGTGTATCCATGTTTCATCCACAGTCACAAATCGACGAAAAAATTCCTCAGGATTCCGACTTATGCGCGCCAAAAGAGACTCAGAGGCGACCACTCTATTGCGTTTATTCTCAGATGAGAGCAAACGCGGCACCCATCTTGCCGATAGCTTTTTCATGCCTAATTTTTCATGTAGAATTGAAACAACTGCACCTATAGATATCCTTGTGGCCTCAGCTAACTCACGCACTTTTAATCTTCTATCCTTCAACACCATATCGTGGATTTTATTGATGATTTCGGGAGTAGTTGCTTCTACGGGCCTTCCTGAACGTGGTTCGTCACTTATTGATGTACGACCACGCTTAAATTCATTTACCCAGTTATAAACCGTTGCTAAGGCAGGGGCAGATGTGCCATGAACTGAGTCCAATTTATTTTTTATCTCATATGGAGTTAAACCCTTTAAATGAAAATGTTTAATTACCGCTCTGAACTCGTTTTTTTCCATTTTTCTTAACAAGCAATTTTTTTTTTCAATTGGTTATAAAAACACGTAAACTCAGTAGATGTGGACTGTGACTGCACCATATATCTAGTCGGGAGTGGTGCTGACTGAAAACAGATGATTTGGAGCGATTCGCGCACCATCTGTTGGTCATTCTAAAGACTTATTGAACTACCCTCGTAGTATTAAAAAAGTTTTCTAAAAGAACATGTTATAGTCCGGGTTCTACACCTGGATTTCATGGTTAATTGAGGTCTTCAACTAGAAGCACTTTTTCATTATGTATTTTGGCCTTCAGAGTCCGAATATCGAAAGTAGAATGCTAAGAAATGGTCCAGTTTAAGAAACTGCTAAAAAATGGTCCAAATTAACAATTTTTATAAACAATTGAAAAATGTTTTTTTCTTTCATATAGGATTAAGATCCATTTAGGTAATTTTAAGAAGAAAACATTGTTTAAAAGTTTTTTTCTATGACCCATGGATGTCGAGTAAAATATCGTTAAAGTTTCGAAAAATGCAATTTTTGCAATTTTCAATTGTTTATTGCCGCACGGCAATTGAATATTTTTTAACAATGAGGGGCTTATAGTACTCCTTGAACCATATTCTATCAGATTATACTGGGTATTCATAATCCTTTTGACGATATAGATGTGTCTTAGACGTCGAATGTCGGTTTTTTTGCAGCGCTCGTACGCACGCTATCAGCTCAGCGCCTGCCAAGATATCCAGGTCTGGCCCACGGACTATTTATAGAAACATGTTTTGGGCCATTTTTAATCAAAATACAGTATTTTTAGAAAATGTCCGTATGGATGTGTGTATATGTGGATATGTGAGCGCGCGCGTGACATGTGAAAGATAAATAACAGTTTTATTAGCGATTTTTGGGTTTTAGTTTTTCAGATATTGTGATACCTTACAAATAATATAATCAATTTGAAGAAGATGCATTGAAAGAGCTTAAAACTACCTACTTTTTCCGACCTGAAATTTTTGATAAGGTAATTCCGTTCTTTTATTATACACGAAAACGTCATTCTTTTTAAACAGTTATCTCACAAATATATTATGGAAATCTATTGAAAAAATATCTGATTATTAGTAAACCCAAAGGAATATTCAGTAAGATTTTTGAGTCTTAAGGTGGCTCGCTGGTGTTTTTTCATGATTTTGAACAATTCTTCTATTCATTTTCTTTTTATTAATACTATTCACTTTTTTATCTGTTTAACATTGGAAACAATTAATTGTAAATTAAAAGCTTTTTTGTGAGTCATAGGTGTCTTTCGATGAATGGTCTTATCAAAGTTCTGAATTTGGACAAAAATTGATCCTCGCGCATATAAAAATGAAAAAAATTATTGAGACTTTCAGAATATATTCTACAAGACATTTTCAACAAACATTTACTCATTTCTTATTTTTTTTTTATTCAAGCATTTTAATCTCTAGTAGAGATTATTTTACACAATATATATATTTACAAAGGTTTACAATGATAGGTTACAATTTTTAACGAAGCTATGTACAATTTTGCATATTGCGGTGGACGTATTAGCTAGTAGAGTGTTGGAGCAAAGTGGTAGAAAAAGTTTGCGACTGCGAAGTTTAGTTATAAAGTCGGATCGTTGATTGTCTAAAAGTGGGCATTGCCATAAAATGTGATCAATATCCTGAACTTCGTAATCCATTGACATTTCGGATTTTTGACCACTTTTATGTGCGCTAAGGATTTACCTAGGTTATAGTGGCCCGATCGGCATCGATTTATGGTAGTTATGATTTCCCGTGAGAGTTTTTTGTTGTAAAACCACGGTTTTTTCTTTCGATTATGAAAAATGTTAAAATAATTTATTCCTTTTGATTTGCCCATGTCTGTAACTTTTTTATCTGTATGATCGTAAGCTGGTTTTTTGCCTCAGATTTAAGTCAGTATAAGGAATTTTTAGGTCGCACGAGTCCTTCTTAATGCCTATGTTTGCTAGAATCCAGTATAATTTTATTTCACTTTTGTACTTATTAGATGTTTCGAATTTATAGAGTTTTTCTTTTAATTTGTAGATATAAGGATTACTTTTAACGTTATTATGATTGTTTTTTAGGCATAACAGCACATTTAGGGAGTCGGTAAAAATTAATATGTTGCAACCAGGCTTATTTAATGCTATATGTACGGCGTCTAGTAGAGCTATATACATTCTTCAATAAAAATCGAGGCTTTGTTATTAATGCTCTTGGTTGTTATATTTTTTAGATCATGTGTGACACATGCAGTCCCAGTTGAAATAGCATTCTCAGGTTTGTATAGATTTTGTCAATAGCTTTCTCTAGCAAGTTTTTACTTTTTTTAACGGTTGAATAATTACAATATAAGGTATTATATCGTCTGCGAATTGTGAAATTTGAACACTTGGGTAGGCCTTCGAAGATTTTTGATACCTAAATACAATATAGTAAGCGGCTTAAGACGCCATCTTCTGGGACTCCTTTGTATATTTTTCTTGTCGCCTCTCCTGAGTTATTGGTAGTAATTACTCTTTCTGATGTCAGAAATTTCTGATGTCGAAGGCACTACTAACATCAAGAAAGGCGGCGAGAAGATCTTTTTTGCGCTAAATGTTTCTTCAGTAGTTACAGCGAAATTTGTTAGATTGTCGATTGTGCATTGGCCCTTTCGAAATCCGCTTTGACTTCGGGGGGAAATACCTGTTTTTTCGATCCAGAATTGGAATTTATTTTTTAGTAGAGTTTCCAACAGCTTACAAACGCAAGAAGATGCGCATATTGGCCTGACGTTCTCCCCGTCCGCTTTATTAATGAAATGTACAAATGATTTGGTCCATTTTTTAAGATAGCTGTGAGATTTGTACATTTCATTAAATATGTCTAGAAGCAGGAGTTTATAATTAATGGGCATTCTTTCTAGTATCTCGTAATCGATGCCGTCGGGGCCACAAGCGTGTGACCGTTTTTGTTTTCTAACGCTACATTAAATTCAAAGAAAGAAAAGGATGTTTCTAGAAATTACGCACCACTTAGTTTGTTAAGGACTGAGTTTATTTTGTCTTCTGATTGATGATTGTCAGGAGTGTGATGGGGTTTGACTTTAATCCATTTGTTTTTTAGAATCTTTATATTATTCCAAACGTAGTTTTTGCTAGTGTTAAAATTTATACTTTTAGCAAAATTTTTGAAATTATCTCGTTTTTCCTTTTTAAAGGTTTTTTTAGCAGTAGCACATACTTTATTATAATTGATATAGTTAGTTGGATTTTTTGTATATTTCCATTTTTTAAACTTGGCACTTCTTAGTCATAAACCCTATCACATTCCTGGTTCCACCATGAAGCAGGATTTTTGTGAATTTTATCGTTTACAATTTTTTTGTGGAGTATTTTTTTTAATAGTTTCTTTAAGTATATTAGTAAAAGTAGAATATTTATCACTAGCACTAGCTTGATCGTATTCGGTTGATAAAAAATGATAAAAACTGTCTTTTAGATTTTGATTTACTTCCTCCCAATTCGTACGATATAGTTCAATAGAGATTGGGTAATGATCAGAGTCCCAAGGGTCTTTTTTTGTTTTGACGTTTATTTTATGAGATATGTTTATACTTGAGAAAATGAGATCTATGTTTGATTTGTAATTGGAGCGTGGCTGTGTGTATGTGTATGTTTTTTCATTGTATAGAAATAGATTTCTATACATCCGTTTTGCTACAGTTCCAACTAATGTGGTGGGCATTAAAGTCGCCTAGAAAAATTGTGTGATTATTAGTATTTATATTGTTTAGAATTGTATCCCATTGTGATTCTGATAAAGTTATGCTTGGAGCTCTGTAGCATACAATAACATCTATCGCGAACTTTACACTAGTTAGAGTAATACCTGCAATTTCGACGGTCGGGTGTGGGTTAATGAGATTGGGAATTTCTTTATAAGCTAGGTTGTTTTTTATGATAATGAGTATGCCTCCTCCTTTTCCTTGGACACGATCTTTTCTGAAAGTTTTAAAACCGGTGAAGTAGTAGAAATTTTTTTCTTCTTTCTCGATGAGCCAAGATTCGACACAGATAAATATATCCAGATCCTCGAGAATTCGTTGTAGTTCTTCTTTTTTGTTGGTGATACTTCTGGGATTCCAAAATAGAATTTAGACTCGTTTATATTATTTTACAGAAATAAAACTTTCACCACGGCACAACTATAATAATTTCAAAATTTCTTTATTCTAAATTGTCATGATTTATTATACCCAGGGGAAAACTGTTGCTGGTGTTGGTGATGATGATGACGATTATAATGCATTTTTCAGGTACTGCCAGTTGTGCATTTAAAGGTGCAAAATAGTTTATTCATTCATCTGCATTTAATGTCGACAAAGAATATTAATCCTGCAATCTGCCACCCGCGCAACAAACTTAAGTTCTCCTCAACGAAAACTAAAATTTATAGTGGTTAGTATTTAAAATGTTAAAAAATTAATTTTCTAAACGATAAAATAATGTTTCTAATTAAATATTATATAGTCTAATCAAGAACTAACTCATCCATTCAGAAATTATTAGTAATTATTATGGCAAAAATTACTTCTCAAAACGTATACCTCTATAAATAATTCTTATTTCTTAGTTATAGAAAGTAGGAACGCAATTACTCGTAGTTCTACATCAAGTATTACCATATATACAATGAATCAATACTGCAGAAATTCACTTTAATAATGTTTATATCTATAAAATCAAGCGTTAAAGTAAAACGGAAGACAAAAATTCTGCGGTATAACGAGACATCGCCACCGGTTCACTCCACTGGTCTCTCTCCGCGGTCCGTGCTTGATGAATAAGAGTGAGGTCGTGAATCGACTCAAATTATTCTCTCTCGCACCGTCACAGGAGCAACACCGAGGCATTCTCAACTTATCGCACCACAATGAGCGACGCAGTAGTATCGACGACCCCCGCCGTGCCAGCGGTGGCATCACCGAATAAAGCCACAGCCAAGAATACCAGTGCTGCGAAAAAGCCAGTGAAAGCCCGCTCTCATCCACCGGCAGGTGAGATGGTCCTGGCGGCCATCACCACCCTGAAGGACAAGAAGGGCTCGTCCCTCCAGGCGATCAAGAAGTACATCGCCGCGACCTACAAGTGCGACGTGGATAAGCAGTCGACCTTCATCAGGAAGTACCTGAAATCCGCTGTCGAGAAGAAGGTCATCGTTCAGACCAAGGGAAGCGGTGCCGCCGGCAGCTTCAAGCTCGCTGAAAAGGCTGGGAAGACCGAGAAGAAGGTCGCCAAGAAAGCCGCACCAAACAAGCCTGCAGCCAAAAAGCCGGCCGGTGAAAAGAAAGCTACCGCAGCGAAGAAACCAGCTACTCCCAAGAAAGGCAAAGCTGCAGTCAAGCCTAAGACTGCCAAGTCTCCATCGAAGGTGAAGAAGAGTGGAAAGGCTCCGGCTGCTGTGAAGCCCAAGACACCGAAGCCAAAGAAGGCCGCGGCACCCAAAGCTGCCAAACCAGCGAAGAAGTAAATTTCTTCATGATTTTTTAATCGGCTCTTCTCAGAGCCACAAGCCTTAAAAACAAACGGCCCTTTTCAGGGCCAAAAAATTCAAGTTTACGTAGTGATGACATATTCTAATTGAAATGCTAACGTAATAATATTAAGTATTACAAAATTCACGTTCATCAAAGACGTCCCGCGTAAAAAAGTTAAGATCATAAAGTGATTTTAAAGTGATATGTCTCAAAAATGGCACTATTTAAGACATTTTAAGACATGAAATCGTTGAAAAAATTAAAGCGAATTTAAGATTGATTTGATACCACTTATTTTGACAGATTTAAGTGAAATTTGACACGAAATTTTAGAAAATGTTGAGTTGATTTTGAGATTGATTTGAGATCATGCGATTTGACTTATTTAAGCAGAATTAAGACTAATTTTATTTTATTTTATAAGACAACTTTAAGAAGTCAATTTGAGATGATTATAAGACAACTTCAAGAAGTCAATTTGAGATGATTATAAGACGCAATTTCAACAATATTTACGACGGTTTTAAGATATGTTAGTTTTATTAGTTTTAAGATATGTTAATAAACAAAAAGTATGTATTTAAAACTGAATTTAGGATAAGAAGGTACATTTATTATATTTTTCCAATGACGATACATAACAAATCTTTGTTTAAAATAATTAAAAAAGAAGCATATTTTACAGTCACTTTCATACATTATGACTTTAACATATATAATATATAAAATATAGTTGAGAATTTAAATAAATATATAATCTTGACAATCCTAGCTGGTTCAAATCGAATACGTTTTAACCGCCAATACCTCTTTAGTTTCGGTGGGAGCTCATCAGATACATTGGCCCGTACAGCTGGCATGAAGTGATGATCAGCAATATCTGTTTGTATAAAAATACAATATAATGTATTAAATAATAAGAATAAACTATAAAGTAACCTTTTGTTCACGAAATTATGATTTTATATAGATTTGACACATATCTACACAAAAATTTCATATACACATTTTCTATTCAATTTTCTGCACAATAATATTATTATTATACACTAATAGTTAAGGTTATTATGTAAAAATTTTAATTGCACAATATTAAACAATCAATGAGTGCCGGGTATATTTGATTAGAATATTTTATCGCAGAAAAAAGTATTTGTTTACAACATTTTTTCCGAATCTATTTTGTAATAGATACATACTAATTTAATATAGCAGATTATCCTAATCATCGGTAGACACACATTCTATTGCAGGTTCTTAGTCATCCTTTCCATTGTCCCAATGATTTAATGGAGCTCACGCTGTCGAAAATTCTTAAACAGAAGCTAGGAATGCTGAAACATCTGTGGTATTTTACGCACGATTACAGTGTTAGGTTAGCCTGGAACAACAATTAAAAATCCACAAATAAATACATTGATAGAAATGAAAATTGAATTTTATGAATAAACTAGGAATGTTTTATACAAATAAATAATTTCGTTTGTACAATAAAAAGTTAGGTTATTTATTATAAAAGTTAGGATACATATCGAGGCTACGCGCAAATTTTAAAATTAATATTTTATTCGTTATTTCAAAAGGTTTCTGGTCTAACACATAATTTAATAAATCTACTTTTTTACTTATCTAATAATTCCATTTAGGAAATAATAGTCCGAAATCGTCAAAGTTCTTTTAAAACTTGTAATTGTCGCAAGACATATCAACATGAAGACATAACAGTTTGAATATAGCTTTGTTTATTCTTTTACAAAAAAGTGCAACTTTATTATAACGCATCATTCAGCTTGCAGCAATGAAAAGATAAATAAACATCGAGACGCTTTCGATCAATTCCGTGTTATAAAAACTTTGACGATTTCGGACTACATTATTTCATAAATAAAATATCTTATTAGATAAGTAAAAAAAAGTCGATTTATTACATTTTCTATTTCACTAGGAAACTTATAAAAATATCGAATTAAATATTAAATTTAAAGCTTAAGCACTGTCTCGTAATTAATAACCTAACTTTCGATTGTACAAATGAAATCATTCATTTGTAGATTTTTAATTGTTGTTCCAGGCTAACCTAACACTGTAATCGTGCGTAAAATACCACAGATGTTTCAGCATTCCTAGCTTCTGTTTAAGAATTTTCGACAGCGTGAGCTGCATTAAATAAAAGTGACTGTAAAATATGCTTTTTTTTAAATTATGTGAAACAAAGATTTGTTATGTATCGTCATTGGAAAAATATAATAAATGTACCTTATTATCCTGAATTCAGTTTTAAATACATACTGTTTGTTTATTAACATATCTTAAAACTAATAAAACTAGCATATCTTAAAACCGTCGTAAATATTGTTGAAATAGCGTCTTATAATCATCTCAAATTGATTTAAAATAATATAACTAACATATCTTAAAACCGTCGTAAATATTGTTGAAAATACGACTTATAATCATCTCAAATTGACTTCTTAAAGTTGTCTTATAATCATCTCAAATTGACTTCTTAAAGTTGTCTTATAATCATCTCAAATTGACTTCTTAAAGTTGTCTTAAAATCGTCTTATAAAATGAAATAAAATTAGTCTTAATTTTGCTTAAATAAGTCAAATCGCATGATCTCAAATCAATCTCAAAATCAACTCAAATATTTTCTAAAATTTCGTCTCAAATTTCACTTAAATCTGTCAAAATAAGTGGTATCAAATGGTTATATACAATTTTGTATAACCGTAAATGAAATTTATATAAAACTATACGTGAATATATTAAAATACAATTAAGAATGATTATATACGTATAGCCATATATAACTCCATAACTCCAAATAAAAACAATAAAATTAAATTAAAATTACTAGACTTGCTTAGATATAGTTAAATATGGTTATATAACAGCATACATAGCTATACGACTGCAATACTGTTGATTGGAACCGGGAACCCACATATATATTTATAAAAAGTCAACATCTATACATTATTATGTACAATCATATATAACATTATATATGATTATATATAAATGTATATGAAAATTATAGTATATATAACTATATAAGGTTATATGTAAGTCATTTTTTCCCCGGCTGTATTTTTGGTATTAATAATATTATTAATATGCAAGATTCATTATTCTCGTCTACATCACTACTGCAGTCGAACGTTTTCTGACAATCACATTAGTAGACGCATACAATGGGTTTAGACCTAACCTATTTAATAATTACGTTCACGACTATATGTATAACTTACTTATTTAGCACCCTCATATCTGATTACCTGGTTTTTGTTCCAGGATAAGGCATAAGTAGCTGCATCATTAACGAAAACGGCAAGGTTAGTCAGGTCCACCGGCAAGCCCGAAGGTACTCTTTTATACTATCGATCGGTGCTATGCCGCACGAGTAACTGCGCAAGAATTTCATGTAGTGGGGAGAGCGACAGACGGTTGGTTCGGAGATGCTACTCCGAAACTCGTATAAAGGGGGAAGCCAAACTGCGCTGGGCAGCAGAGAGATTTACTAGAGCCATAAAGATAAAAATGTACCGTCAAGCAAAAGTTGATACTACGACATCCAATTATAACTTTTTACTAGATGATAAACTTTTTAAAGAGTACTGTATAGGAGATTTAACGCACTACAAAGTTAATCAGATTGCGCTTCGATGGAGAACTGAAAAGGAAGTCATTTCTGGCAAAGGCGAACACATATGTGGTAATAAAGTATGTGATACAATGAAAAATCTAAAATCATGGGAGGTCAATTTTAGGTATATTGAGGATGGAAAAAGTACCAATGCATTGGTTAAACTAAGGCTTTGTGAGAAATGTTCGGTCAAGCTTAATTATACCAGAAAATCAAAATCGTATAAAAAAGAAAATAATGAAACTAATTTAAAGCCTGAAAAACAAGATGAATCTGATAGAACAGAATCGGACGCAACAAAAAACAAGGTTGAAGTCGAATCTACAGAAAATAGTGAAAATATATTATGGAACATCAAAGATATTCAAGGCGTTGATTTGAATTTTAATGATAAGATTGATGCATATCTTTTAGACCTGTTTTAGACAAAATAAAATTTTGATGTAGATTTCTCATACATATCCAAAAAATTATGATGTACTGCATATACAAATAAAGTACTTTCTTATATGTAAAAAAAAGATTTTTTTAAAACGTAGCCGTCGCTTATGCTCTAAAATGATAAGGCCGCATTATCTACGGATTCTGTGTCAAATCAACTAACACGCATAAAAGAAAAAATCGGCCCTTTTCAAGGCCATCAAATACCTTATCGTTGGAAAAACTTTGTCATTCGTTTTAAGGGGGTGTCAAAGTCAATTTTTATCCTTCCTACCTTACCGACCCCAGAATTATAAAATATTGGCTTTAATTAAAAGAATAAGTATAATTATGAAAAACTAAGAGGTCATTGCCCTCAGTAATAAAATTATCTATCACTATGCGAAGTTTCAAACAGAAACTTCAAAACCTCTACGAATGACTTTCGAACGAAATTTGAAGGTTCGAGTCTAGACTAATAGAGTAATATAAATTTCGTTCGAATGTCATTCGTAGAGGTTTTGAAGTTTTTGTTTGAAACTTTGCACAGTGGTAGATAATTGTATTATGGAGGGCAATGATGTCTTGGTTTTTCATAATTTAGTTTATTTATTAATTTTAATCAATTGTTAAAGAATTTGAGGTTAGGAATTTCGGCGGAAAATTTGAATGGTTTGACACCCCGTTAAGGAGGCACACCACCCTTAAAGGAAGAATTTTGATGGACTCATACAAATAAGTTTTGTTTTTGGGTTCAAAGGTGGTGTGCCCCCTTAATCTCTATTTACTTTGCAGGTTTTAAGGTGCTAATAATAAAGCTGAGCTAAATTTGTGTAACAGAAAACATTATTATAAAGTCAATATTATATATAATACTTAATACATCTAAGTAGTTGTCCCCTTACTACCAGCCGTCAAAACATGACCTCTTTTGAGCCCGTCGGGTAAGTCATGTTTTGACGGCCGGTAGTAGGAGATAAATACGAATTGTATAGCTGTACATAATGTATGTTAAAAGATCGAGTGCTGACAGAGATTCGACAGAGAGAGAGAAAGAATATATATATATATATATATATATATATATATATATATATATATATATAATAACGGCTCATAGTAGGGTGTAGAATATGAATTATATACCTGTGTGTGCATATATATATATATAAACTCTTTATAAACCCATGTATTGTGATATATTGTAATATTTAAATTCTAGACCTTGTGCAAAATGATCTCAAACTAAATATAACTCATGCAGAGCTATTTAATGGTGACTTTTTATTACAGTCATATTCTAATTAGTCTTAAATTAAAGGAAATATGATAAATAAATTTTAAGATTTTTTATTTTGAAAATAGTGTGGCAATTTTCTAGAATCTTAATATCATAATATATCACAATGCATGAGATCACAAAATATAACAGTAGGTTCAAATAAAAATTCTTTTAGATTTCTTACCTTATTTTGAACAAAAAATGTTTTTACACTTTTCTCCCAAAGTCCTAGTTTTTGAATTAAAAATCAAACAATGTTGGCAAAATCTCAAAATATGAAAAAACACACGTTTAATTGCCCTTGACATATAACACCTTGGGGTCTGAAATTTTTTTTATATACTCTGGGTACACATTACAAACATTTTTGTAGAGTTTCAGACATTTTTATTTTTCGACATGTTCACTTGACATGGAACCACCCATGTACATATCACTTGAATCTTCTTCTGATTCTTCACTATAGATAGATTCAGACGTGAGAAGAGCTTCCTCCAATTGTCGCCAGGTTCGGAAAACCTAGAGTTTTCCGAGAGTGTGCGCTCTGATGAAAGGTTTTTTTACAGTTGCTAAATTTTCCAAGCGGAGAAAGTTCACCTGCCACGCTAAAACCTCCTGGATATTATTGCTTATACTAATAACAATATATAAAAATTTTCCTGAAAACTCTCGACCCCGCCAGCCATGGATAACCAATAGTTTTTGATAAACTCTTCGTTCTGATTTTAAGTTTTTTAAAAGTTGTCAAACTATCTAAACGGAAAAAGTTCACCGCTGCGTGGCAGGTGAACTTTCTCCTCTTGGAGAATTTAACAACTGTAAAAAAAACTTACATCAGAGTGCACACTCTCAGAAAACTCTAGATTTTCCAAACCTGGCGGGGTCGAAGGTTTTCAGAAAATTTTTTATATATTTTTATTAGTATAAACAATAATATGCAGAAAGTTTAGCGTGGCAGACAAACTTTCTCCGCTTAGATAGTTTGACAACTTTTATAAAACTTAAAATCACAGCAAAGAGTCTCGGAAAACTATTGGTTATCCTTGGCTGTCGGTGTCGAGGGTTTTCAGGAAATTTTTTATATATTGTTAGTAGTATAAGCAATAATATCCAGGACGTTTTACTTACGTACAACCATTATTTGCTTTTTCGGTCTTGTAACTTGACATGGTATATAAATAATAATAGTATTTTATTTATATATCTACATAAATATACCTATATACTCATCCCATATTTTCCTTATTACTTTCTATCATCTAGGTACCTCGGGGAAAGATAATAGTTAAATAAAATAATAAAATTTATATTGAATAATAATAATCACGAATCCTTACAATGGAGCTCGGACAGGGACCGGGGTTTAAATAAAAAAAAACATAGTTATAGAAAGTGAATACTCTGGAAGATCCAGAAAGTCGAAGCGTTGGAAAGATGGACGCGCGTTTTCTGACAGCAAAACCGCGATTTCAAAACAGCAAGCTCGCGAGATGTGACGCGGCGTGCTCCATGTTTTGTGGGTAGTTTATTTGCTTGAAGGTTTTAACCAATTTTAGTGGTTTATATACAACAATTTATTGTTATAAATAAAGATAAATCAAAATAATTTATTGATAACCTGATATGACTGGGTTAATAAAATAAATGATGTATGTAAAATGTACTAATAAGGAAATTAGCAGGCCATCATGATCTGGATATAAGGCCTGTGGTGAAATCTCAAAAAACCGAAGATAAATCAACGTTCCTGAGCTTTCTTGCGTGCAAAGATAACGAAACGCACAGAGAAAAAAATACTCGTGCTCGGGAAATTCCGAAAATCATAGGGAGTTCAAATGAAAGGCCGACGACTTGTATTCAAGGGGAAAATCGCCAGAAATAATAAATATAATAATAATAATTCAATACAAGAAATTTCGGAAAGGGGGGACATTGAAGATTATAAAACAAATAACAAAATATCGTTAGAAGAAACAATATCTAAAGCTCGAGCTCATAATAATTTTATAAATTATAGCAAAGATATATTAAATCTAAGTTTTTTAAATAAGAAAACTGTAATTAATAGTATGAAGACGCCACAAGATGAAATTGAATTAAAAAATGCTCAATGCAATATTTAAAGGTCAGATTCTGCCTCGAAAATAGAGGAAAATCAAAGGGAACAGATACCAATATTCGGGACAGAGGCACAAAAAAGCGAAAATGCTTGTGAATCCTCGACGTCTACTAAATTAATTAAGAACACACTAAATGGAGAAAATTTCAGTGTGAATTCCAAAATAAATGAAGTACTCCTTGAGCAAAAGTCAAGAGAGTGTCAAATTATCGAAAGTGGTTCGTCAAAAACTAAAATAATTCAGCAATTACAAGGAAATGGAGATTTGCAAAATTCAACATCAAAAGTGTTTTTCCAAGAAGAAAATGAAAATGAAAATATTGAGCCAGAGAATCAAAAGGTTACATCTAATTATGACGATAAAATTATCAAAGTTGGGAAACATTCCTGGAAGAAAGGAAATGATGGAATTGGACCATTAAACAAAACCAAATTCAAAAACAAGAAATCACGAGGCATGCGCAGTTTTGTCTACGTGAGTTATGTTTTGCTTAGCATGCGCTGTTTTGCTATAGCAAATGTAAAGAATTCCAGTAGGAATTAATTATTAGCCTACGAGATCTACAGAAGGAGACGACGACTTTTTAGTGGATTCAAGCTACAGCTGAATCATGGAGGTAATCAGACGAACTATTGGTGCAGTGTTACAGGTACGTTAGCGAAATGTGCGCGATTTATTAAAAACGTTTCTAAACCGAATTAATAATGTAGAGTGTAAATAATAAAATAGTTAAATCAGTGTAATAAAAAATATTAAAAAATGTAAATTTTATAAATTTTTTGAAGATAACATTCAATGCAAGATAATAAAAGTTTATTTCTCTTTAATGTAGCATTATTGAAGAGTTAAAAGAATGTTTCTATTTAATTTATATGCATCTATATGAAATATATAAGGGAAGACATACATGTTGAATATATTTTAATTTAAATCCTACCCAATTTTACAAAAATTATATTTTCAAACTATATGTATAACTAAGTTTTACATAACGAAAATCACTGCGGGGCCATACAAAACCCACAATACACACAATTGGGTCCTCGCATGATTTTCAAAAATGCATAAATGATTTAGAAAATAGTTCATTATTGACAGTAAAGAATTTTTCAGAATTTTTCCAACTAGAATTGATTGAAAAAAAATCATGAAACGATTCCTATTGGTCAGTCGATTTGCGACGTCACGATGGTATAATTTTGGAAATTAAGTACGGCAAAACGATTAAACACTCAAATATATCTTGGAAAATATTTATTAATAAAATAATGTGGTACATATCGTTTATAATTTTCGATCAGAAATCCAATGGTGATATTAGATTTTAGGCCCGACATATTTATAAGGCTTATTTAAGGCCCAACTTAATTTTTTTAAATGAGAACGTATCTTTTTTATTACACGTTTAATTTCCTGATCTCAAAATATGGGCAAATATGTATTTAGTTTATTTAAATCCACTGTCTGATTTTAGATAGAGGAAAACCTAATTTTGGTAGGGCCAAAACTAATCTGGTTACATTTTAATGATCTAATATCAATAATTAATAAACTAAAGATGTATCTGTATGTATTTTTATTCAAGGAATTCAAATATATAATAAAAAGATAGGTTCTCATTTGAAAAATGAAGTTGGGCCTTAAATGGGCCTTAAAAATATATCGGGCCCAAAATCTAATACTACCATTGTTACCAATTACTGCACATTATTTTGTTTATAAATATTTTCCAAGAGATAATTGAGCATTTAATCATTTTCCCGTACTAAATTTTGAAAATTATACGATCGCGACGTCACAAATCGACTGGCAAATATAAATCGTTGCGAAATAATTGGCGCAAAATTCAAAATTGCATAAATAAATAGTGATTTTTTTCAATAATTTCTAGTTGGAAAAATTCTGAAAAATACTTGACTGTCAATAATGAGCCATTTTCTAAGTGATTTATGCATTTTTGACAATTATGCAAAGTCCCAATTGGTTCAATATTTATAGAATTCCAGCTTGAATAGTACTTAGCCACTAGTTAATAAAAATATTTTAACATTTCTCCTTTATGTTCTCGCGTCTTTTTACCCGGAATAAATTTTAGTTCGAAATTTCGTCTGGGTTAAAAAAGACTCAAGTAGCGTATGGAGGGTTAAAACTAAGCAAGTTACATGAACCTTATTAAACCAATTTTCCAAGTGTATAATGGACTTTTTTTTGCACAACTTATTTTGTGTATAAATATCAAGATAAAACAATTTATAGTTAACTTTGTTCTGGCAGTGCCATATGTTATATTTGTATTTTGATAATAAAGTAGGAGGATATAGTAAAAATAAACAGATTATGAATCGAAGAGGTATTTTTATTGCTTGTGAGTGTGCGCTCGTGTGGGTGTATGTATGAGCGCGTGCGTGTGTGTGCGTGCGCGTGCGTAAATGACTGTAAATATACACGGTGAAAATTAATATTGTAGGGCTCATTTTTTGCTCTTCTTCAGAAAAATGGCGCAAAAATAATTATTTTTTGTTATTACCGATTTTTTGATTTTTAAAATATATATTTTAATTTTTTTTTTACCGTTAGAAATAATGTCATTTATTTAGTGAAAATTCATTTGAAAGAGCAGAATATTACCTAAGTTTACCAATGAAAAATTTTGGATAAGATATTTTGCTTGGATTTTTTATACACGAAAGAGTCATTTTTTGTTTAATCGGTGATATCTAGGAAATATAAAATGAAAATTTTTAAAAAATTTTGTAATGATTCGAAAGGAATATAGAGAAAAATATTCAGTCAAATTTTCAAGCCTTGATCTTTTTCTTTTAACAAAAATAAAACTCAAACTGACTGACTGAAATTTTCGAAAAAGGTTGCTTCTCTTTTTTGCTCAGTACATAACGACCTTTATAATTCGTGATACTTAAGGTTATGAATTTTTTGAAAAATTGTTTTGATCGCTATATCTCGAGAATGGCGTGATCATTTTTCAGTAAACATCGCTCTTTTTTAAATTTTCTAATGATGATTTGAAATTAAAAAGAATTTTTAATATTCATCGACTCATTTTGGTTTTATAACAATTATTATTTATTTAAATGTATTTAGAAGAGCATGACAATACTTTATCTTTTCAAACCCGAAATTTCGTATACCTCCCTTCTTTTGTTGTACACGATAACGTAATTTATTGTTAATTTATTGTTTTAGTAATTTTATTTTTTTTTCTGGGAAATATATGTTGGAAAATTTTTTTTAATAAATAATGCTAATTAGTGAAAAACATAGCTTTTCGCTATCTCTTGGATGACTTATTTACTCATTGTCAGACTATGCGAAATCTTTTATTACTCAAGATATTTGAGGTTATAAATTCTTTTTTTTTATTTTGTTCGCTTATAACTCGATAACGGAGCTTCTATTTCGTATCAATTGAGGAAAATTTGTCTTCACTCTTTCATGAAGATTAGAAATCAAATGGAATTGAAAAGATTCATCCATTCGTTTTTGTTTTATAACGATTTTTTTATTTTATAATATTCAGAAGTCGATAATGCTATTAATGAACATAAGCTTATAATCTTTCTTGGCTTCAATGCTATAGTTTTGTTACTAAAGAATTGATAAAAAAGTACACCTTTTTGAACTATTTATTAGAAACAGATATAACATTTTGAAATCATTTGATTAGAATAAAGACTTTCATATTGGAACAATTAATTTAGTTGAATAAGCAAAGTGACAATGAATTGGATTGGTGTTTAAGATATCTATTGGAAAATGCTTCGAGTTAAATAACTTCGTATAACCACGTGTGCAGGTGGCATGAACGTACAATGATGATCGTGCCGCGAGACAAAGGTTGAAGTCGCGGCGGCGCCACTAGTGCCGCTCTGTCAAACGCCGATGGATAGGCGTGTCAGACGCCTATCGTTGCGCTTTCACACGCCTACTCTGGGACTTTAAGAGCTCAATGTTTCTTTGAACTCTCTCGCTACTATTTTGGGAGTGTAGCGATTCAACTTTGAGAGTATGAGAGCACATACAATCATTGAAGCCATATACTACCAATATGGTTCTTTAGGAGTCCAATGCTGGTGTTTATAGAGTTCAACATAATGGTAGTTGTGAGACTTTACAGATTGTGGAGGCTTCTCATGTCAAAACTTCTTTCAGTGTATGTAATCGTCCCACTAGCCAGACTTTTTAAGCGAAACCCAAAACTTTGAATTCCCAGAAGTTACACTCAGCTGTAACGAGAGTCAAAGACTCGACGTACAGATTGCAATAGCGCGGACATCTCACCATATAGTTTACCTCCCTAATACTCTTCTCTAATACGAGGTTAAGTGGAGATAGTAGGAAATGATGTTAAAGCATTCTTTTAAAATACTTTCGATAAAGTATTTACACGTGCACAATTACTTGTAGGTTACTTTTCAGTGTAAAATAAAAAAAAACACAAAGAGCGCAATAAAAGTGCTCTAAAAATGTCAAGCAATGTAGGTAATCATTTTTTCGAAAAGATATGGTAGTTAACAGAAAATTCATATATTCATATAAAACGAATAAAAAGTTCAAAAACAATTTTTCTCGTTAACGAGCTTTCTAAATGATATAAAATTTTAGCAGTGTCCAGTTATCATTTTTATTAACAAGTACCATTATTTTTAGCTCTTGGCCTTAATTTTCATTTTGGCGCTCGAACCTCGTAAGGGGACATACGACCACAACATACCCTACCGGTTTATCAATATATTGTAACCCCTTTAGGTAAAAGTACCTATTATGGACCGGATTTATCATTTTTGATACTGTTTCATAAAAGGGACACAGTTAAAAGGGTATTTCATAATAGATACTTTTACTTTATACCTACCAATTATCACTATTTGTTAAAAAAATTATAAAATGAAATACTTACATGATTATCAAGTGGATGTTAAAAAAATCATGCTTAAATCTATAATAATAGCTATTGAGCATTATAATTTTTATATAAATAAATTTGTTACACGTTTAAAAATTTGATGGCCCTGAAAAGGGCCGATTGATTTGTTCGGTTAAACTGGCGTCACGTCCAAATTACTTGGAGCTGGTGTATTTGGTGACGGCCTTGGTGCCTTCACTGACGGCGTGCTTGGCCAGTTCACCAGGAAGCAGAAGCCTGACGGCGGTTTGAATCTCCCGGGAGGTGATGGTAGACCTCTTATTGTAGTGGGCCAAACGAGAGGATTCGGCGGCAATGCGCTCGAAGATGTCGTTGACAAAGCTGTTCATGATGCTCATGGCCTTGCTCGAGACTCCGGTGTCGGGGTGCACCTGCTTCAACACCTTGTAGATGTAGATGGCGTAGCTTTCCTTCCTCTTCTTCTTGTGCTTCTTCTTATCTCCCTTGGTAACGTTCTTCACAGCCTTGCCGGCCTTCTTAATAGCCTTTCCACTAGCTTTGGGTGCCATGGCGAGAATTCGATAGTATACTGGATACGTTCGAAAAGCGAATGATGCTAAGTCGGATTTGGGGCCCCCTTTATAAGAGATTCGGAACAGCTGCTCCGAACCAACCGTCCGCGACACTCCCCACTACTCGGAATCCCTGCGCAGCTGTTCGCGCGGCGGAGCTCCGCCCATGTGTATAAAAGAGGGTCCGCGAGCCGTTGGCTCAACAGTTCTCTGGGTTTCGTTCGTTAGCCAAGTTCTACTACTACTCATATCAACATGTCTGGACGCGGCAAAGGTGGTGGCAAGGTCAAGGGAAAGTCAAAGACCCGCTCCAACAGGGCTGGACTCCAGTTCCCGGTCGGTCGTATTCACCGTCTTCTGCGTAAAGGAAACTATGCCGAGCGCGTGGGTGCCGGTGCTCCGGTCTACCTTGCCGCCGTCATGGAATACCTGGCCGCTGAAGTACTCGAGTTGGCCGGTAATGCCGCTCGTGACAACAAAAAGTCGAGGATCATCCCCCGTCATCTTCAGCTGGCTATCCGCAACGACGAGGAGTTGAACAAACTTCTCTCTGGAGTGACCATTGCCCAGGGTGGTGTTCTGCCCAACATCCAGGCTATTCTTCTCCCGAAGAAGACCGATAAGAAGGCTTAAATTACTTTCTGATATTAAAATAAATCATTCAATCGGCCCTTTTCAGGGCCATCAAAGAATTCAAACGTTTTGAAACAACTATTTCTGTTACTTATCTCCACAGAATATTGAATTCGATAAAATAGCACCTACTAAGATAAATTTATATACAGTAGTTATATATTTGTTGCTATTATTTATCCGAGGTCGAAGTTCATGTGAACTTTACAGAGGTCTTTTTTACCTGTACGCATATAGCAATGATGCATGTAACTCTCAACTAACTATAATATTTAACATTTAACTCTACCATTTATCTATTTTATTTGGATACAGAGCAAAGCGCTGATACGTTTAGATATGAAAAGAGTATAATTGATTTTAGGGAGAAGTCCCAAGTTGCACAATTCTTTTCATATATTGCTCTGCTGTTTTCCCATCAGTCCCCTTGATAATAAGTAATACGCGCTTGTTCCGTTCTAAGTAAAGATTCATTACGCAACTTTAGGAACTCTTCATAAGAAAGACTGCAATTCTAACGGATTGATGATCCTATAATCTCTGTACGAGAAAGGTTCCTCGCACAGAGGAAGCGCATGCACATTTATGGCCACATCAATGATGTTATGTTTGTTAGGCCAAGTTGCATCGCGGTTTGTAAGTTCTGTCACTATGTCATTACTGTCTACTGTTTCAGTGTGATGTGTAGCCCCGTGTTGGACAATTTGAAGTGACAGTTCTGTCGGTCATCATATCTGTATTCAAATCGCCCATAATAATTTTGTTACTATGCATCACAATATTCTGTCAACTTCTCCACAAAATCCGAATATTTAATAAATGCAACGGCAGGGGCTCTATAGACGACCGCGACAAATACAGGTTCTTGTTTACCATACTGTATCTCGCCCATGATGTACTCGGACTTGTTAGGTTTATCCAGCGGTACTGATAATTGTACACTCACGGAAAGGGTGTTGCGGCACCCTCCGATTTTCGCGTTCCTTCGTTCGCGAATTTAAGGGTCGTGTCTGTGCATATTTTTGGCAAATTAAACGTATAAAATGACAAAAATACTTTTTTCATATTATATTTAAGTGTGTTTTATTATAAAGTAAATAAGCAAGCCGTTTTTAACTCATAAATTTACCCATCATCACTTAGACGGTCGCTTCTGATTGCCATTTTTAAGACCTAGTAAGAATGTATAATTGACTAAGTAGTTTTTCTGTTTGTTATGTCTAATAATTTGTCATAAAATTAAGTCATTGGCACTTTTTGAACAAATTCTGAACATAATGCTGCAATGGGTTGAATCGGGCATACGCACACATACATAAAAGAGTGTTCCTTGTTTAATTAATATGTGGCCCTGAAAAGGACCGATTGTTTAGTAGGCAAGCAAAAGTGAAATTAAGCACGTTCTCCGCGGATACGTCTGGCCAGCTGGATATCTTTGGGCATGATGGTGACGCGCTTAGCGTGGATTGCGCACAGGTTGGTGTCCTCGAAGAGACCGACGAGGTATGCTTCGCTGGCCTCCTGGAGGGCCATCACAGCCGAACTCTGGAAGCGCAGGTCGGTCTTAAAGTCCTGGGCGATCTCACGGACAAGTCGCTGGAAGGGCAACTTGCGGATGAGCAACTCCGTGCTCTTCTGGTAGCGACGGATTTCACGAAGAGCGACGGTTCCAGGCCTGTACCGATGGGGCTTCTTTACTCCTCCGGTCGCTGGGGCACTCTTGCGTGCAGCCTTGGTGGCCAGCTGCTTACGCGGAGCCTTGCCACCGGTAGACTTGCGAGCGGTTTGCTTGGTACGAGCCATTGCTGAGAGACGTAACGTTCAAACTGACGAAACGAGAATAATTCACCCTCCCTAATGCGGCTATATTTATACACATTCCGAGCTACGGTGCTCTGAAGTCAATGGTGGGTCAAGTAGTGGAGGGGGAAGTTTAGTCTGGCTGGAGGCTTGTGCGCGCACATCTGTCGCGGTTTTAGAGAAGGGGAACCAGTTCGGCAGCCTATAAAAGAAAGGCGATTTCGGAGCAAAGCATCATTTCACTGTTTGTATTAGCTCAGTGTATATCTCTCCTACATCAAGATGACTGGACGTGGAAAGGGAGGAAAGGGATTGGGAAAAGGAGGAGCCAAGCGCCATCGCAAAGTTTTGCGCGATAACATCCAGGGCATCACCAAGCCCGCCATCCGCCGCCTGGCTAGACGTGGTGGTGTCAAGCGTATATCTGGTTTGATCTACGAGGAGACTCGTGGCGTCCTGAAAGTGTTCCTTGAGAACGTCATCCGCGACGCTGTGACCTACACCGAGCACGCCAAGAGGAAGACCGTCACTGCTATGGATGTCGTATATGCTCTGAAGAGACAAGGCCGTACTCTCTATGGATTTGGCGGTTAAACTATCTGACCTTTCATCAATATATTATAAAAAAGACAATCGGCCCTTTTCAGGGCCACCAAACTTGTTTAACGTTGAAACTTACTTTTATTATTGACGTGAAACATCTTATGGCGCAGTTGGCGGGTAACAACGACTGTTTGTGCTGAGATGCATGATGCGAAAACTTCGGGCAGCCCTGTAACTACTCGGCTCTCTGTCGCCGCTCCGGCGCTTCTCTCTCTACTCTTTACCGCTTTCCTTGTATGTGTAGCGTGATGCGAAAACTCCGAGCAGCCTCGTCTCGTATTTCCCCGCTACTTTCTACAGCTTTACTTGCGTGTACACTCGCCTCTATCCCTTATACTTCTTTATATGCGTGTATTCATCTGTTACCGGGATACTGGAACGCATTTCGAAACGCTGCGTTTTCGTTCTCATAAGTGTTTATTTCGTACCGTCTCTCGTAAATTTGTATTTAAAAAATGAGTGACAGTGATAGTAAAAATGACAGAATCGAAGAGAAAACGAAACCCTCCTGTCAAAAAAGTAACGTTTCAGGATGATCAATATCAGGGTCCAAGAGAAATGCCTCCGCTAGTGTAGTTTAACAGTTCCGTGCACGCTACGCAATCAACTTCTACAAGCCAAAGGTTAGTTCATAATTATTATTTATTCGTTTATCTCTTTTACACGTTCATGCATGCACACACAGGGAGATAGAGGGAGAAAGAGAGAGAGCGCATACGCTCTCTGTTTATATACTCAGCATCTAACCTAAAACGCGCGAAAACTCACGTGTAACACACGCACACGAACACACACGCACAATATTTATATACATAAATACACATCTCTTTTTCTCTCTCCCTATTTTTTGCTAAGCTCAACATAGCCCTACTTTATATTAAGTTTTAGCAATAATTACATTTATATATTTTCAAGTGCTCAAGAATCGCAGGAGATAGAGGATATTATAATTGAAGCTAGAAATGAACCAAATACATCAAATCCACCAATCGTACCAGTCAGGTTAATTTACTTTAAAATAGATTTGTGTATATAACTATTTATAACCTAATTTTCTTTACTAAATTAATTCTTTTGGTTGTAGTATATATTTCACATAATCAAAAAATCAAAGATATCTCATTTTTACACCGTAGATTACTTCCTTACAGTATCAGTGGTTCAAGGATTTTAAACGAAAATTTACACGAACTACCTATGATTTTAGTTGGAGACTTTAATATAAATTTCGCTAAAGATGAGTCGGCATCATTAATTACGTTCCTTCAAGAAGAATTTCAGATGTACATTAAAAATAATCCAAGAGAATCTACAACAAAATATGGGACGACAATAGATGCGGTATTCACAAGACACCTTCAGAAACTTATAAGTAACACTTTCGTGGCTTGTTTCAGTTATAATCGGCCTATTGTAACTTTGATACCATCAGAAACATCATCGAGTGTTACTATTGCAGAAATAACTGATGCAACTAAATTGAAGAACTTTATTTGTAACATTATTGTTTTCTATGTATATTTTCATATAAATAACAGAATCGTCTTAATAACATAAATCTAAATATTTTTTTTCCTTCATTGCAACTTTCTTCAATACTGGTGTATTCCTTTCCATTACATAAAACTCAATTATTTATTTTCCAATAACCTTCAATTTCTATGTTTCACATCTGCCAGGTGTCCCGTAACGGCTCACTTTTTTATACTTTATACAAATTTGTACTTCGCATCGAGTGTTAGATATGAATCGAGCAAGAGTCATGACCCATACATTAGTATTATATTCAAAATATTGAGAATAAACTTTAAAATATTTGAGTAAGATTAATTTCCAAATGGAATACGGCGTTACTAATAGCAGGTATGGGAATGATTTCTATTAAAACGTAACAAACTTTTGATTGTTATTGATATCGTGCATTAGTCAGCATAGTCTCTTTACACATTTTTTAAGAAATTGTTGGGTTTGAACATTTTGCGCCACGTATCCTCCCCGCTGTAGTCACGCCACACTGAATGGCGGCTTAAGTGCCCTCTTCTCTCGACTCCAGGTCCGAGCCGCATCGACGCTGCGTTCTGACCACCGCCGCGACTAGTTCAATCGAATCGATTGAAACGATTCACTCGTACTATCTCACTTAATAAAGCGCTTGTCTCTCTGTACTCGGGAATCGGCATCTCTCTCCGTCCTCACCTTGCAACAATCCACTCGCTGAATCCAACGGAAATATGAAGTATTGAATGTTGAAACCGTTACTATATTTATAAGAATGTATTTTGCAACTTGATAAATTCTAAAAACCATTCTTATAAAACATTTTTTAGATAAAATATTCACACTTATAGGTTTTGAATATTCTTCATCGCAGAAAGTATTAGGTTAGAATCAAAAGGATTCCCCGGTGCAAATTATCGATTTAAATATATAAAAGAACATAAAAGTGCAATAAACTGTTTAAGAAACAGTATCTGAAATTGGACTGATATTATACTATATTATATTACACTTTTTCACAATTTACCACATGATTGTGATTCATTTCAAATTTCTACAACTTTTTGTACCTTGTATCACTCGCTTTACATTTTAATAAACTATTTGACATTTTATTACGTAACTTTTATTGAATTAGAATATGAAACAGAACAAATTAAACATCATTTGTATTAAAAATAATAATAATAAACATTGTAATACTTCAACAATTTTAAACACTTCTTTTACACTTTTATACTTTCTTTACACTTCTGTACACAACTTTACACTATTTTACACTTTTCCCAATTTTCTCGACATATTTTAAAACTTTTATGTACTTTCAACGATATCTTGCAAGTAAAGAGTATCACTAGGATATTTTATAAGATAATAAAAACTTAGCATGAAATATGTTATAAATATGAATAGGGAACTTGCATGAAAAATCCGTTAGGTCCGTCAGATAGAATATCGAAAAATAATCGATACTTATTTTTTCTTTTTTCAATTAAACGATAATTAATAATGATATGCCAGACTTAAATGTCGCGCAAGGTCACAAACTTCTACTATATCGATACAATACAATAGGAGCATGTGACGTCACGCGACATTTCAAACTGCTATATCTTTATTTATAATCATTTAAGTGAAAAAAAAAAAATACATATCTATTATTTTCCGATATTCTATCTGACGGACCTAATAGATTTTTGCATGCAAATTCCCTATTGTCTGACTTCCATGGTCCCATCTCATCGGCTATTCTCGAGGTTATTTTGGTTAATACTACTTTTTTTACGGTTCCTGTTTTTCAAGTCATTTACAAATAGAAAAATATTAAAGATAACTGTTTGAGCTTGTCTTCCTACCAGTTTATCAATATTTTGTAGCCCTCGCCTACGAATTATCACTAGGGTAAATCCCTCCTCTACTGACTTGAACAATCATTCTTCAATAAACATTCTAAACTCTATACAAAAACGTAATTTAATACGCATTTATGTGAAAATGCAAATGTATTTGCTGAGATTTCACATTTATTCAATTAGGTTATATAAAATATTAGTTATCAAATTCATAAAAACCAAAGTAATAAGTGTGTTAAGCGTACTATTAATTATATGATAACGAACGATAACTACTTAAGGTGATGCTAAAGCAACGTATCACCGACAAATACGGGGAACCACAATTCTCATTTTATTTATAATTTTGAGTAAATATCTCTATGAAATGTTGTTGATTTTTATAGGGACAATAACACTTCATAGAGATATTTACTCAAAATTAAAAATAGAATGAGAATTGTGGTTACCCGTGTTTGTCGGTGAGAGGTGGCTTTAGCATCACCTTAATTATTACTAACTAATATTAAAAACATGATAACTTTGCATCGTGTCAGTACTTAAGTTTATATTACATGAGTATTGAAAATGTACTGTATGCGAAAACAATTAATTAACATAATCCACAAAAATAGTACGTGGTAATAGTACAAAAAGAAACAAGTTATAAATGACCAAAATGTGTTACACCTAACCTTCCTGTCACAGTAGAGAGGACATTTACCATATTTATTTAAAAAATAGTTATCCACAAAAATGCTGAGCGTTACTTTAATATATAACGAATTAATTATATGACTAATTAAGTGAATGTTGTATATACTAGCTGTATAGGCTTTGCACATACAGAAATGCTCAAATGTATAACACCAGCTTGTTGGCATTACAATTTGTATAGGTATGTATAAATAAATTTGTTACACGTTTAAAAATTTGATGGCCCTGAAAAGGGCCGATTGATTTGTTCGGTTAAACTGGCGTCACGTCCAAATTACTTGGAGCTGGTGTACTTGGTGACGGCCTTGGTGCCTTCACTGACGGCGTGCTTGGCCAGTTCACCAGGAAGCAGAAGCCTGACGGCGGTTTGGATCTCCCGGGAGGTGATGGTAGACCTCTTATTGTAGTGGGCCAGTCTCGACGATTCGGCGGCAATGCGCTCGAAGATGTCGTTGACAAAGCTGTTCATGATGCTCATGGCCTTGCTAGAGACTCCGGTGTCGGGGTGCACCTGCTTCAACACCTTGTAGATGTAGATGGCGTAGCTTTCCTTCCTCTTCTTCTTGTGCTTCTTCTTATCTCCCTTGGTAACGTTCTTCACAGCCTTGCCGGCCTTCTTAATAGCCTTTCCACTAGCTTTGGGTGCCATGGCGAGAAATCGATAGTATACTGGATACGTTCGAAAAACGAATGATGCTAAGTCGGATTTGGGGCCCCCTTTATAAGAGATTCGGAACAGCTGCTCCGAACCAACCGTCCGCGACACTCCCCTCTACTCGGAATCGCTGCGCAGCTGTTGAGGCGGCGGAGCTCCGCCCATGTGTATAAAAGAGGGTCCGCGAGCCGTTGGCTCAACAGTTCTCTGGGTTTCGTTTGTTAGCCAAGTTCTACTACTACTCATATCAACATGTCTGGACGCGGCAAAGGTGGTGGCAAGGTCAAGGGAAAGTCAAAGACCCGCTCCAACAGGGCTGGACTCCAGTTCCCGGTCGGTCGTATTCACCGTCTTCTGCGTAAAGGAAACTATGCCGAGCGCGTCGGTGCCGGTGCTCCGGTCTACCTTGCCGCCGTCATGGAATACTTAGCCGCTGAAGTACTCGAGTTGGCCGGTAATGCCGCTCGTGACAACAAAAAGTCGAGGATCATCCCCCGTCATCTTCAGCTGGCTATCCGCAACGACGAGGAGTTGAACAAACTTCTCTCTGGAGTGACCATCGCCCAGGGTGGTGTTCTTCCCAACATCCAGGCTGTTCTTCTCCCGAAGAAGACCGAAAAGAAGGCTTAAATTCTTTTCTGCTATGAAATTCATTCAATCGGCCCTTTTTAGGGCCATCAAATAATTGAAACGTTTTGACACAACTATTCCTGTTATTTACCATCACAATATTTATTTATTTATTTATTTTTATTTATTTATTAGACTAGAAAAATGTACATGTTTAACCAATAGAGATAAAATTGAGTTACCTTTACATTGGTATTGACAAGTAAATCCTAAATAGGTAAATAAAATTACTTGTACATAGTCTCACTTATATAACCTACAGAGGAAACCAAAAGACTTAAATACTAATTTGAAAATTAACTTAAAAATGAAAAATAAAATAGAAAATAATAAATACAAAAAAATGTCTTGTTAACATCAGATAAAATTTCCACGCTAAGTGATCTAAGCTGATAGTTACAGATTCATTACAAATCGTTTTAATTTTTTCTTTGTAATAACTTTATTGGTATTTAATGATTTGAGATGCCTTTTACATCAGTGACGGAGATACAAAAACTTTCAAAAATCTACTCGATATTGCTCCTTACGGTGATAACTTTATTGTGAAAAAAAGGGCTGCGTATTACACGTAAAAAAAGGAATCTATAGGAGAGCAAAAGAAGCTAAAACAGTTTACACAACTGAAAAAGGCACATAAACAGGTTGAAAGTAAGGATAAGAAGGCAAAGCAAAAAAGAAGGGAAATCAAAATCTCAACCGAAAACTGCGACTTTAACCAACAAAGTTATGCAAGATTTATCCTTGAATTATGGATTAGCGATTCGCCATTTTGTTAATTTACAATGAAATATAAAATTTGAATACTGTAACTATAGGTTTACTTTTATCCAAGTTTTTGTATATGATATTTGTTATATAATTCAAAGCATCCGTCGTACCTCTATTTCTAACAAAACCAAATTGTTTGTCAGATATTATATTACATTTTTTTCAAAAATAGGTGTAGTCTATTGTGAATTATTTTCTCAAAAATTTTTGCAATATTAGATATAATCGAAATTGACCTATAATTTAAGATACACGATTTTCCCCCTGCCTTGTATATGCGGACTACTTCAGTTTCTTCAAGAACATAAGGCCATATGGATTGTTCAATACACAAATTAAAAATATGTTCTAGTGGTAATAGTATATATTCACATATTGATTGTATTGTATAAACATTTATATTATCTACCCCTCCGGATTGTTTTTCATTGAAATAATAATTTTATGTATCTCATTGGAATATGTAGAGCGAAGAAAAATTGAATTCTGGTTCCTTGTAGGAAGTTTCAATTTATCGGTATCTAATTGTGTAAATTGCGCACTTAATTTAGCGCCCACTTTACAAAATTAGTTATTCATAGAATTAGAAATATTAGTTTTATTTTCAATTTTTTTATTACTTTCATATATGTGCTCAATTGAGTTGCCCTGATTATCAATTTTTCCAAATTTAGTGGTAATTATATTCCATAACTATCTTGGATGTCCAATATTCAATTTTACTTCTTCAGTTCCATATTTGTATTTTGCATCTTTTATAACTTTAATCAATAGTATATTATAATTATTATATTCATTTTTTAGTAGTTGCCAAGTTGGCTATTTTCTTCATAATCTATATAAATTCTCTTTTGTTTTACATGATACTATTATCGCGCTTGTAATCCAATTTTTTTCTCGGTATTAAGCCTTTATTTTTTCCTGTTAGATGTTTATATGTAGTGACCTTTTCAACAAATTCATTTATCATCTGTATTAGTGTGTCTACTGAACGATTTGGGTCCTGCGTAGACAAAATCAAATTCGAGTCAGCGTTTCTGGCAATATTCTTTAGTTTAGTATAATTTATATATTTAATTATATTGCTGTTCGTTTGTTTTAATTCGACGTGATCTACGTTTAAAATCAGAGGGTAGTGGTCGTTCAAAGGATTGTTTAACTTAAAAGAATCAACTTTTTTATTATTATTTTTAACAAAAATGTTGTCGATGCAGATACACCCTTCATTGATTAATGAGGGCCTTGTTATACAAAAAAAGGGAGTATATTTATACTCCAAAAAGTTATTTATAAATTCTTGACTAATAATATTATTACTTAATTCTTTTCTACTGATATTTTTTTCCAAAATATCAATGTTAAAGTCTCCTACTATACAATGGTTTTTTGTATTTGCCTGATCTTTCAAAAATGTTTTCATACTTAGCATGAATTCTGTTTTTTCCGCATCATAGCATCTACAAATTGCCGAAATTCTGAATGACTCTCCGTCCATCAATTTAACATCAGTACTTACAATACTCAACCTATCATAAACTTCAATTTTAGTAGTTTCAAATATGTTTTCTTTAGTGTACATTACTCCATCTGCTTTAGTTAATCTACTTTCATTGTAGTAACTTTTGTATCCATTTAATCGATAGTATTGTGGGTATTATAAGTTCCAAGTTTCTGTACATATTATGATACAAGGCTGTCTTAATAGACACTCAATAAACGATTCCAAATTTTCGAAGTTTGCATTAAGACTTCTTATATTTACACATAAAATCAAATTCTTTTTATTTTTAAGACTTTTATTGGGCGTTTTCATATCCTCCACTTCACATTCACTAGTATTAATGTCTTCAAAATTTAAATCTTAATCCATAACTAAGATAAAGTTCCTTGTTCGGATTCTTTTCTGGATCTGGTTTGTATGGGTTAGGGTCTTTTTTCTGGTCCTATTTTGGATTCGATGTTGGAGTTGATTTCGTGTAGTGCTTCCGTTGATATTCTAGATATCCTCGGGGTAACCGGCTGGTGGTCAAAGCTATCTACCTTACCGAAGGGTCTCGGTATAGTAGGTTTGATGATATAGTCAGTAAAATCTACAAACCTCTTTATTTTAGCTTTCAGAAGTTCACACTCGTGGCTATCTGTAGCCACGTGTTCAATCTTATATATTTTTTGTATTTTACATTGCTGTATACTTACACAATTTGAACACCTTTTCAAATTTTTTTGTTTGTTTTATTGCAATCCTTTGTTTTATGCTTTCCTGCACACATTAAGCACATCAAATTATTATTACATTTTTCCTATTGTGTACAAACCTTCCTCAATTGTAACAAGGTTTAAGATCAGATAATCATAAACTTTACAATTTTGATAACCTACAAAAATGTTATTGTTGTTCTCTCTGACGTGTTGATACAATTCTGCTGACAATTTTATTACTATAGACTTCATATTATTTTTCTTATACGTGTAAGAATTTATAATCCTCCACTTTTTGTTAAGATCTTTGAAATTTCTTACATTAATATCTTCGTTTAGACTTGCATTATCCATTTTTTCAAAGCTATTCATTCCAACTATCTTTACTTTAGAGTTCTCAATTTGTTCTTTATTTATCTCACAAACATTTGATAGTTTTGAATTTAATGTATCGTATGCCTTGTTAACACTCTTCATTTAAACAATTTATAATTAATTTATTATCATTCTTTTTGATTATTTTTTTTGGTTTGAATTGATTTGTTCTCGATTAAATAATGTGACACTTTTTCATTAATCTTGTTAATGTTCTCTGATTTTTTAGTCTTTTTGATTATAATTTTGGGTACTCTTTTAGGCTTGCTTTTGTCAGTAGCAGTTACTTCTGCAAAAGTATACTTTTTTGTAGTTGAAATGCATTTTTTTGTTTTAATTCCTTGTTCAGTTCTTTTAATAATGTGTTTTCAATCTTTAATGTTCTAATCTCTGATCTCATATTTAGTATCATTATTATCATCATTATTCTCTTCCTCTACTTTTTCATTCGGTCTTCATATTTAGTATCATTATTATCATCATTATTTTCTTCCTCTACTATTTCATTTAATTCTCTTATTAATTGCTTCTTAAATTTCATTGTTTGCATTGATTTTATATGAGCAATGATAACTCTAGCCTCATTACTCAGCTCATTTTCATTCACTTTTAAGGTTAGTTTTAGCTCCGCATGTTCCAGACAAAGAGAATTTCACTTAGTCTTTTTTTATTATTATATTTTGCAAAGGCACTTAGATGATAGACATTTTCACATACTATGCACACTACCGAGCTAAACTTTTGCTCTGGCACTTATATGTTATTTCTTCTGTATAACTTAGAGGACCTGCGCTCTCCTCCGCCATCTTTTTTGGATATATTAAACGTAATTAAATAGTTAAAAATGTCTACTAAAATCAATTCATGTACAGTAGTTAGATGAATATGGGTTATTCTTATACTTATAGTATTATTTATATGAAAGTACTCGTCAAATAAGCTTTAGACCCTAAGGTCCCTTGTGCGACCTAGTACAGTGTTCTGAATTTTCAAAAGTGGTGAATAAGCGGATACTTTCAAAAACTTCGAGAGAGCTCTCCCACTAATACCAATTTGAACGTACTAAAAAATGTTTTTTTCATCTTCTTTGAACTTTAAGAAAAAAATATAGACCTCCTTGGCAGCTCAATGAATCAACCCTACGGAGCTGAATATAGAGATAAAATGTTGTGTTTTTAGGGTATGTTCGATTGCTTGCCATTTTACGAAATCGATACGGATTTAGGTCTACCACATCTCAAATTCTTTGTTTTCAAAAGACCTTTAATTCCCTTTTTAGTGCATTAAATAGGATTTTTTATAGCTATAGATACAGCCTCCAGAATATAGGTACTTTTTTGAAAATCTTTAAGTTGGTATAACCCTACAACTTTTTTCTCTGAGCCCCTTTTGAGCTCTAACTAAAATGCACATGGTTTGGTTTGTGTATTCGACATCTAGCATAACTGTGAATATTTTTTCCAGCTTGCTTTTTTCACCAGAAATAAACGTCATACTATTGAAGTCTGACGTAATTTACGTGACGTATTATACATTACGGACAATTATGTACATGTCCAAATGAAAGTTGATATTGAAACCTTTCATTTGAGTGATCGGAGCATCTTTGAGGATATTTCGATGAAAAGCTACGCTCGATTTAAATATACGAAAAAATTTAGGTGACGAAATGGGAAACCGCAAGTTGTCAACGTTGCACTTTAAATTCAGTAGCTTTCCACACATTTTTATCATGATTTTTGATTGTTCATAACTTTGCAACAGAATAATATTTTTATATGAAACAAAGCTTAAATTAAAGCTCTTCTAGTCAACTTTTCTATCTTATTATATAATTTTTCTAGTATAATAACTCGCAGAGTTATGACACGAAGTATAGGTACCAGTTTTTACTGAAATATCGCGTATTTTGAACACAAACGGTCATATTTTGTCCCCAAGGGCCTAAGGGGTGAAACTACGGGTGCTAGGCTTCATTTTTAGGTACCAGAAAACACCTCCCAAAGTTTCATCAAAATCTGTAACCCGGAGGTGTGACACTCCTTGTTAGTAAAAAAAGCGTATCTACGCAGACACGCTTTTTATCAGAATTATCGAGAGAGTGAGAGTATTTTCAAGATGAAGAAAGTACGAATCTGAAATTAAATTTTTAAAATCTTGATTTCTTCCTAGAGCATGTTATCATAATTTATCGTATAAAGTTCAGACACAACTTTCTTGAAGGATATGGTTTCTCACTAGTTTTTAGAATGATTATATATAAAGATTTAAAATAAGGTACACCTTTTCTTTATAATTAAACCTTTTTGAAAATTCGGTACAACATTTTTTTAACTCCTACTTTCAGTCATTTTTAAGTAATAATTTTAAAAGTACAAAAAATTTTTTGCAATACGTTTCTTGACATTTATTATTGTTCTTTAGTATCGCAATAATATTCACATAATATTGAGTACTAAAATAAAAGTGACAAATTATGCACAAAAATATGCACAAAATCTCCGTGTTACAAAAAAAATAGATAGACATTATACGGAATATTATGTTAGATTAATACTTCAAAAAATCAAGAACAATGTTCTGTTTGAAAAAAAATTGTTATGCAAGTTACGCTTCTAGAACCGAAAAGTTTCATTTATTTAACTAAGCCTGAAATACTGATAAAGAACTTGGGTCTGTACGTACAACTTTTGATAACCCGATAAAATCAACATTTTCCTGACGAAGAAAAGCGTATTTGTAGATATGCATTTGGATTTCAGAATTTTGCGCTTCGATCCGCTCATCCTGAAAATTATGTACATACGACTGGCCGGTTGCAGATGCGCTCTTTAAGGGGACGCCGGATATCTCTGTCCTTGTCTAATTGAGTTTTCATTCATAATTTTAAGAGAAGTCAATCTTTTGAAAAAATAATAGTTGTCCCCGCTTCGTTTTGTAGTAATCTAAATATATGTCCAAACTGGGTTCATATGATTGTTTTGTTTTCGAGAAAACTTTGACACACTATGAGGGCCAACTACGTGGAGATTAACCTTTTTATACTAAGTGTGTCAAAGTTTTCTCAAAAACAAAACAATCATATGAACTCAGCTTGGAAATATATTTAGATTACTATAAAACAAAGCGGGGACAACTATTATTTAAAAAAAAAAATGATTTCTCTTAAAATTATGAATGAAAACTCAATTAGAGAAGAACAGAGATATCCGGCGTCCCGTTAATATCAGTATGGTTTATAAAAGGTTGCAGATACGCCTTATTAAGGTACGCTTATTTTAAGGGAAAATTATATTTTCAGTTTTACTCTCCATATGTAAATTCGTCTTTTGAAGACGAATCTAACGATATATAAAACTTCATCAGGACGGCAGAACACACGCAAACATACATCACACACACATGCACATATATACAACATACACACATACAAACACACGCGCACGCACACACATTCATACAGCAGAAATTTTTGGGAATACCTTTTTCGAACCCAGACGGAAATCGTTTTAGCACATAAAAAAAAGAAAGTATTTATAACTGTTTATAAAAATTTATAAAAGTCGGAATTGAGACTATGTATAATATCTATAAACTGTTATAAATAATTATAAATAGTTATAAGATCCGAGCAAAAATTCCAGAAGTTTTCCCTGATTCCCAAGTATAAAATGGAATTCCAGGAGAATTCCTGGTTTTCTCGATTTTTGCGGACTGTAAAAACCCTTTATATGCTACAAGTTTTACTGATTGCTCAGGTGCCCTGCCATTACATAGAATTTAACGAGACCCTGAACTGCAATCCAAAGGTAAAAAACTCACGTTGGGTATTCTCAGGTGTTTGTAATGCCCATACTAGCTGGATATCTGTAGCACTGGTGTATCAACATCTCGAACAAATCAGTCAGCGTTACAGACCTTTTAGTGATTCCAATTGATAGTAATTCCAAGATTCACAGCTACGACATCTATTTTGTGCAGTGGGAATCTCTTGCATTTCCATTCTAATGGACAAACCTGAAAATAATATTCAATAGAACATTAGTATCTTACCACATATAAAAAACAGTTGGAGTTTTTCTTACCTAATTCAGAGAAATAAATTGGATATACAGATCTGCTCAGGCTCAAATGTGTATATTCCTAGCGCTCATGAGTCCCACTGCATCTTCCCTAGGAAAATTACATGTAAATTAGAAAAAAAGAAAAATAGAGTAGTTAATTAGAACTCTCATACCTTGTTAAAACCTGCAGACTTGCTGTGGACACTGATGCAGTATTTCAGCATGGACTCTGTCTCACTTCCCAGTGGCAAAAACACATCTTTTATTGGGCATACCTAGAAAAACACTGGGATCACTCAATGAAATAATCAGCTTACGTACTAATTAACTGGTTCTACCTAGATATTAACAGTAGACTGTAGTTAAAGCACAAAGATTCACAGCCAACAGTACCAACACCACCGAGAGGCAAGCAAGGGCATGCCGGATATCAGCAGGGCCTTAGAATACTACGAGTATCTGTCACACCGTAGGAGCTTCAATGAGAGCTAAATAGCCAAAGCCAGCTCCAACAGCAGAGTCATTGGGCAAGCACAGCCAGTACTGTCGGTAGCTCCAATAAGCATGCATATGCACGCAGGACTCCACTAGGGCCTTGGACACTACTCCTCACACACAATAGCAGCTTCGAGGATGCTTGAATAGCTAAAAGCCTTCACTAATAGTAGTGTCATCAAGTGTTGGGCAGATACAGCCAGCCCGATCACCAGCTCCAAGTAGCGTGCAAGGTCACACAGGATACCAGCAGGGTCTTCCAACGTTGGACGTGTACGTTACTCAGCCGGAGCAGCTCAACGAGGTCTAGACAGGTACAGCCAGCATCCAAAGAAGCTGCAAGATGCATGCAGTGGCATGCTGAATTCAAGCAGGACCATAGAGGGCTGTGTGTGTTTTACACACAACAGTAGCAGCTTCGAGGATGCTTGTATAGCCAAAGCCACTAACAGCAGCGTCGTCGAGTGTTGGGCAGATATAACCAACACCACCAGATGCTCTGAGAGGTGAAAGGGCACACAGAATATCAGTGGGGCCTTGTGTATCTCACACAGGCAGCAGCAGCTTCATGAAAAGCAGTTGCAAGAGGCGTGCAGTTGCATACTGGACTCCAGCAGGGCCTTAGAGGGCTCCGTGTGTCTACCACACAATAGCAGCACTTTGACAATGGCTAAATAGCCGATTTCACCACTAACACCAGCATTGTAAAGGCTCCAGCAGGCACAGTAAGCACTATTAACACTACCAGAAGGACACCAATAAAGCCTTAGAACACTGTGGGTGTCTCTCACGTTACACAGTAGTAGTGGCTTTGATAAAGGCTGAATAGGCGAAGCCAGCACTAATAATAGTGTGATCAAGAAATATCAGCAATTCCCAGAAGCTTATAAAGGCTCGCAGGACACTATCGGGGCCTTGGAATGCTGTATGTATCTGTAAGAAAGCAGCAGCTGCATCATGAAAAGCAGTTGCGAGAGGCATGTAATTGCATGCAGGACTCCAGCAGGGCCTTAGAGGGCTGTGTGGGTATCATACAACAGCAGCTTTGACAAAGGCTATGGAGTACTGTGCTTGGAATCCATCATACAGTGGCAGCAGCTTTTACGAGGTTTTGGACATATGCAATTGACATAAAAAGCTGCTACAAAAGGCGTGCAGCGGCACACAGAACTCCTTTAACTTTAGCTTAAGCTTTAACAAGGGCTAGATAGCTGCTTTCACGACAACTAACAGCAACATTGTCAAGGGTTGGACAGGCATAATCAGCACTACCAGTGAACATCAGTGGAGCCTCAGATTGCTGTGTGTATCTCTCACGTAACACAGCCGTAGTAGTTTCAACAAAGGTCCGATAGCCAAAGGAAGCACTAATAACAGTGAGATCAAGAGTTGGGCAAACACAGTTAGCATCGGCATTAGCTATTAGAACCTTATAAGGGCAGGCATGATACCAGCGGAGCCTTCGGATGCTGTGCTCGGAATCCGTGATACAGCTGCTTCAATAAGATCCGGTCAGATGCAGCCAGCACCAATAGAAGCCTCGTCGAGTGATGGGCAGGCATGGCCAGCACCACCACGTACACACTGACACATCGTTTTTGCTTACGCAAACTTCAGTAGCAGCAACATGCGAACGGAGTCTCGTACTACTACACTGAAAGTACACTTCCTTCTGCATATCAATACTCCTCTTCGTTACCATACTTGTAGCAGATCTGCGTTGCAATCACTTTCGTGCACTGACCTGTCGTACTTTTATGTCCTTCTCTCCAACATCGGCAACATCTAGCAGATGGCTATAGCCGGCCGAAGTCCGAAAGCAGCCGAAAGTTAAAACTAGTGTATTGCGCGGAGTGAAGCTATCTCGTACACCGGTCTAGCGCTTGCGCAGTGCGGCCCCGCGTGGATTGGCTCTCTACGCGCGCTCGATTTGAACTCACCGTGGTTCTCCGCTCGAGAACACGGCAAAGCGGATGAACCTGGGATAATCCCAGGGGCTCCCAAATGTTGTTTTTTTACTATTAAATCTCGATGCCCCGTGCGAGAATGTTCAATACATTAAATAATCTGTATTCGCTAAACCTTAAATGATTAAAACAAATTGCCCCACGCATGAAAGTTTAATTATGAAATAGCATAAAATAAACCGTAATCTATTAAATCTCAATAACCTATGTGTGAATATTCAATGCATATAATGCTTTATTAACTAAACTGTAAATAATTAAAACCGATTGCCTCACGTATGAAAGTTGTCCTATATATTTCAAATAACGTTATGTTTAAAAGTCGTACATATTTATCGGCTTAAGGGGAGGTCGGAGCGAACTTTACCATTGTGACCTCCACCTTGCGCCGTATTTTTCATTATACGTCTAAAATTCACATAGTAACATCAAAATCGAGGTTGATAATAGTTTGTTATTATGCAAATAACACCGAACAACAGCAATTTTGTTTATTAGTAGCCTCAAAAGTTTTTTATTATGAAATAATGTTACAATTGACGAATGGAAAACGGTAAAAGTGATGGTCATCTTACCGTTTCTTAGCCTTACTGATAGCTTCACCTCGCGCCGTATTTTTCATTATTTTACGAAATTGTACACAATTATGTACGCTTGAAGCTTTATAAACATTTATTATTATGACAAGAACACGACCGGACAACCGCATTTTTGTACCATAAATGACCACAAATTTTTATTTTTATGATATTAATTTTTGAGGTTAGGTAAAATCTGCACCAATCAGGATAGCTCCGTCCTCCCCTTAAGGGGTTACTATCCCTATAAATTCTATTTTTGCATTTTTGGCTGTAAAAAAAAACATAAGTAATTAGAGTTTTAAAACCAAAAAATTTGAAAAAAATAATACATTTTATAATCGAATTACCCTCAGCAGGCCTCAACTCTATTAGCATCCTGAGAGTTTTGGTTTCGAACATTCTTTGCTTTTACGTAACTTACAAACTCACCCGATCAACCAATTAAGTTTTACAGGGCTTGTGTTACAGGTCAATCGTTTGTTTTAGATCCTATTTTGACCCTATGCTATTTAGAAAATTTAATTTTACCACTTGAAGTTTTTGTGAAAATCTAAAAGCAATAAAAAGATTAAAATATACGTACATTTTCACTTATACAGTAATAATAACATGACATTGATAATTATAAGTAATATAAATAGTACAGGGTCAAAATAGGATCTAAGACGAACAATTTAAATAAAACTTGAATTGCTTGATTGGGTGAGTCTGTAGATCACGTGAAAGCAAAAAATATTCAAAATATTTTATGGATTGAACATTCACACATGGGTTATTGAGATTTAATATTTTACGGTTTATTTTATATTATTTAGTAATTCAGCTTTCGTGCATGGGGCCATTTGTTTTAATCATTTACGGTTTATTTAACACAGATTATTTTTTGTATTGAACATTCACGCATAGTATCGAGATTTAATAGTTAACGGTATATTTTATACTATTAAATAATCAAACTTTCGTACATTGGGCAATTAGTTTTAATTGTTTACGGTTGTTAACAAAATATTGTATGCATTGAATTTTTCACACATAGGTTATTGAGTTTTTATAATTTACGGTTTATTTTATGCTATTTAATAATTAAACGTATTTCGTACGTGGGACAATTGGTTTTATTTGCTTACTGTTATTAACAAAATATTTTATGCATTGAACATTCACACAGGGTTATTGAGATTTAATAGTTTATGGTTTATTTTATGCTATTTAATAATTAAACTTTCGTACGTGGGGCAATTGGTTTTAATTGTTTACGGTTATTAACAAAATATTTTATGCATTAAATATTCATCCGTGGATTATTGAAATTTAATAGTTTACGGTCTATTTTATGCTATTTAATAATTAAACTTTCGTGAGCGGGGCAATTTGTTTTAATCATTCAAGGTGTAGTTAATACAGATTATTTAATGTGTTGAACATTCTCGCACGGGGCATCGAGATTTAATAGTAAAAAAGCAAGATTTGGGAGCCCCCGGGATTATCCCAGGTCCACCCGCTTTGCCGTGTTCTCGAACGGAGAACCACGGCGAGTTCAAATGAAGCGCGCGTGGAGAGCCAATCCGCGCGGGGCCGCACTGCGCAAGCGCTATAGACCAGTGCACGAGCCGGTGAAATATTATTTACGCCCGGAAGGCACGCGGGAGCGAAAGCCTGTCACGGCTTGTCTTATCGCACTGCAGTCGACGAGGCAGTCGCAGCAGCGCGATATTTCGAACGGTGAGCACAGCACTTGGAGGGAGGCAACTATATAACATAATGTATAGCCGGGCTAGAGAAGGATGCAGCTCAACTTCTTGTAAAATAAGACGATACTGTAGGGGAGAACGGGGCGAGTTCCAACAAAGTAAATATCTCGTAGTAGGAATGTCTAATAGTAATTATCGATAAACTAGTTTCAACATACCATCAAAATGAACATTTTACCACGTTTAGTACGACCAAATAGAATCCTAGGCCAATATTCAACCGGGTCTCTGTTTTTAAGGTTTCAACAAACTATTCGGTGGATCAGAATTCTTGTATTAATAAATAAGCAAGTATGAGTTTAAGTCTAATAAACACCTACTATTTCAATTGCATAGTTGTTTAAAGCGGCTAGTCGACTTATTAAATTTGATCTAAACATTTATAACTATTGTTTAAAGTATTTTCTTACGGGGCGAAATCGAACCTCGTACATGTGTTAACATACTAAATAAAGAAATTGTACTTTTGTATATATAAGTAAAAATAAAACTTATTATTACGCAGAAAGATTATGTTATTTTGTATTTTAATTTGTAATGAGATTAATCAGTAATTTTAAAATCCCAAAAGAGGCAACCCTCAAAAAATAAATTTTATAAATATTTAAAGTTTAACTTATGCTTCTATTATTAATCGACAGTCAGATTTTTTTCTTAAAAAAAAAATTGGTCACACATGTACATTTTATTTTCTTTGGCAAAAAAAGTCCTATGACAGATTGAAATATTCATTCAAATCTATTATATTTTTCTGCATTGAATATAAGGTAAAATTAGCGTTTAAGGACGTTCACCGGTTGACAGTAAGGTAAGAAAGTTACTTTTCGAAAGAATCATTATAAAAGGGCAATATTTGTAATGAAAACTCTTCAGTTTAGAATGTAAAGTATTAATATATTAGTAAATATATAAAACTTATGAAAACGCATAAAAAACCGAAGTACGGCATTAACTTTTGCATATGCTGTACCACGATATAGATATACTAATAACATTGGAGCACAACTTTAGATTTAGATAGTCATATCTTTAAAAAAAGTACCGTTTGCTATGCCCAGCTTTGTATGTATACTTCTAAGCTTATTTTACATTACATACTACTTTTTCAAAACGATGTAAAGAAAACCTGGTTTACAAAAAATAAGTGTCCATGTTGTGAGAGCTCAAGATAGGGCTCCCATGTTAAAATCTGAAACTTTGAAGATAAATTTCTCGATTTTGGATACCACAGAGGGTGGCTATTTCAATCTCGTATAAAACACACCTAAATTAACATATGATAAAATAAATTTATTTATCCGGTGAATGTCCTTAAATCAACAGGTAACAAATATACATTACATATTTTTGGAGTAAAAATTTGGAGTAAGAATTTGTTATTTCCTAATATTAATAATATTTATTGAACCAATGATTCTATAGTAAAAACTCATTAGTAAACAATATGCATTTGTATTAAAAACAGAAAAAAATTATTATTATACTTTTAATAATTTATAATTCATAGTTAAGTATTAAAATTCATTTTTTATGCATTTTATATGAATCATTCGGTAACGTTAGTTATTATACAGATTTGATAAATAACCCTTTTGTGTTAATAAAATAAAATAATGGACACTTTCACTGCTGACAATATATAAGCATTTTCTTTCCCATAGTGTTACAGTATTTTTACCTTAATTTTGTATTGTAATTTTAATTAGTGTTTATTACAATTACAATGAATCCTATTTCGATATAGGTCGGTACTTTTGTAAATGGTCAATTTTATTAAATATGTATGAGCCATATATATGTCGTGTAGCACCAGAAGAAAAAAATTCATGAGCTATTTTCGACATCTAAGTTTACCATGATTAAGTTTTTCAACTATGCATTTTCTATGAATCTGCATTTTCTATGAATTAAAAGTTAACTGTTGGATTTTTCCTTATTTGTCAGAACGAAGATCATTCTCTAGTCAGCATAGGGCGTGTGGGTTCTGATAATTTATTGGCCGTGTTGCTGTAAATATATATCGATCTGTAATCAAAATACAATAGATTTAATAATTTTGTTAATCTTGTAGTGAAAATCAAATATAACAAATAAATTAATAAATATTGTTCATACATACTTTGTTGTATAATCCTTATCGCACACAAAATATAACAAACATAAGAATTAAGTGTTTATTGAAATTAAATATTTATAAATTATAGAGTAATTATTATAGAGTATTTTTATTTAGTCAGTTTACTTGCAATGTCTAATAGAAAAAAGGACTGAAAACAGAATAGAAGGTAAATAAAAAAATAGAGCTGAGAATTAAAATCAAAACTTTCAGAGAAGGTGATACCAAGGAGAAATAGTACAATTTAATTATTATCTATAGAAAATAAATGAGTACCAAAAGACGAGAACGTGGAACTTAATCATACATTCAATAATTAAGTACGTAAAAGGAAATTGCGATTCAATACACTATGGCACGTATTAAATGATCAATTTACTTGTATATGTTCTCAGAAGAAGAACTTATAGAAGTAGATGTTAGTTTCAGCTTTACAAGAACTTAAAGTTGAAGTTAAAATACATTTCTTTGTACAAACATATTGCATTTTACTTACTGATCATGACATGATAAACAATACTTGTATACTTAGGACCAATTCTGTGGAACCGCATGTATTTGGGAGAACTGAATAACCTTAGAAGATTCTGAAAAAAAAAGAATTGTATGGAAAAACTAAGTAACTCTTCTATTTCTTTATCATTAACAAGCTAAGGTAATAATTTTGATTTTTAATTACAAAAACTATATAAGAAACGTTTTCACTGTTTTATTTTGTTAAATATGTAATAAAATATATTTGATAAAATGTGTCTCATTATATATATTAATACACATTATTGAAATAAATATATGGTTGCCGATTAAACTTTTATATTAAAACAGTAGTTAAATCTAAAACAAACTTAAGTACTGTATTAAGAAAATCAAAATGATTACCTTGCTATAAAAACAGTAGTTATATTTTAAAGAGCAACTTATCTGCGGCAAAAGTGAATTTCTTCATCGGCAAAGATCAATGTATTATTTATATTGGGCAAGGACAGCATGCACCACCAGTAATTGCAAGATGCATGCAAGGGCACACATGACATCAAGCCTTAGAGCACTGTTTGTGTCTGTCACACAGCGTGCAATACGTTCAACGAGGGCTGGAGAGACAAATCCGACATTGATATCTGCATTGTACATGATTACGCAGACACTGTAAACACTAAAAACAATATTCTTGAGGGTTGGGCAGAAGCAACCAATGCCACCACCAGCCCTGAGAGACACGGCTGGCATGAAAAGCAGCTGCGAGAAGTGTGCAGTGAGGGCCTATGAGGGCTTTGTGTGCCTGACACACAGCAGCAGCAGCAGCAGAACATGGGATCCATAGCTGAAGTCAGTACAAACGGCAACCTTGCCAAGAATTGGACATGCACAGCCAGCACTACCAGTAGAACCTTCGAACCTTGTGTGAGTCTGTCACACAGCTGCAGGAAGTGCAACGAGGGCTGGATATACAAAATTCACACTAATAGGAGTGTTGTCAACGATGGAACAAGTACAGTCAGAATCATCATCGGCTCTGAAAGGCATACAAGGGTTTGCAGAACATCAGTGAAACTATGGAGCCTTGTGTGCATCTGCCACACAGCTGTAGAGGAACTTCGATGAGGTCTTGTTGGACAAATCCAACACTGACATCAGCATTGTCAAAGGTTGGGCATGCACAGCCAAGCACCAAAAACTGCATTCTTTAGGGTTGTGCAGGAACAGCTAGTGACGCCAACAGCTCCGAGAGGGGTACAAGGACACGCAGGACACCAGCGAGGCCTTGAAATGCTGTATGTGTGTTGTATGGCAGCAGCAGCAGCTTCGACTTGGTCTGGAAAGATACAGCTGACACGAAAAGCAGCTGCAAGAGGCATGCAGTGATACATAGAACTGAAATGGGGCCTATGAGGGTTTTGTGTGTGCTAGCAACACGGCAGCATCAGCTTCACTGAGGGCTCGATAGCTGAAGTGATCACTAAACGCAGTCTTGTGAAGTATTAGGCAGGCACAGCCAGCACTAACAGAACCTTCTAATGGTGTGCAAGGGAACATTAACAGACCCTTGGCACCTTGTTTGCGTCTGTCACACAGCAGAGGGAACTACAAGGGCTGGATAGACAAAGCCCATACTAATAGTATCGTTGTTGAGGATGGACCAAGAGCAGACAGTACCAACAACAGCTTTGAGAGGTATACAAGGGCATGCAGAACATCAGTGTGATCATAGAAACTTCTTTATATGTTTACCACACAGCTACAGGAGCTTAGTCTAGGGCTGCATAGACAAGTCCAATACTGACATCAGCATCGTCAAAGGTTGGGCATGCACAGCCAAGCACCAAAAACGGCATTTTGAGGGTTGTGCAGGAACAGCTAGTGATGCCAACAGCTCTGAGAGGGGTACAAGGGCACGCAGGACACCAGCGAGGCCTTGAAATGCTGTATGTGTGTTGTATGGCAGCAGCAGCAGCTTCGACTTGGTCTGGAAAGATGCAGCTGGCACGAAAAGCAGCTGCGAGAGGCGGGCAGTGATACGCAGAACTGCAATGGGGCCTATGATGGTTTCGTATGTGCCTGCGACACGGCAGCAACAGCTTCACGTCTATATTCGTTGGCTTCACTGAGGGCTCGATAGCTGAAGTTACCACTAACAGCAGCCTTGTCAAGAATTGAGCAGGCACAGCCAGCAGCAGTACCGAAGCCAGCATCTATAGGAGCGTTGTCTAGAATTGGCATTACCACCACCAGCTGTCCCAGAGGCCCAGAAGGGCACGCACGACACCACGCACACACACACACACACTGTTTTTGTTTACATGTCAATGTTAGGATGCAAACCGCTGTAGCAGCAACAGGCCAACTAAGTCTCGCACTACTGCACGGAAAAAACATTTTCTTCTTGAAAGGAACAATCCTCCTCATCACCATACTCGAAGCGGATCTCCGTTACAATTACATCCGTGCACTGACTTGCCGTACTTCGTTTACCTCTCTCTGCAACACCTGAGCAGACGACCAGCCGGCCGAAAATTAGATTGCGCTGAGACCGTGATTTTACAGCAGAAAAATATATGTCGCCACCTACCGCTTTTCAGCGGAGCTAAGCTTCACTATCTTAATTTCCAAAATGGCGTCTATCCAGAGCTTGTATCACCTGAAAATCCGTTTCACACTATTTTTCTTTCGTACTACATGAAATCGTCTGAAATTTTGTGAATATTCAAGAAATATACTTAGGATTGGAGCTCTGGTGAGACATTAGGAGAAAAGTGTATAGTTTTTGTACTACGATCTAATATTTTACTTGGAAGGTCGATGGTAGCGCCACTGATTTTGTCATGTCGTAAATTCGTGTTATAAAGTTTATAATTTTTCTCATTTTCCGCAATTGTCTCACCAGAGCACTATTCCTTAGTGAATTTTGAGTGTCCAGCTCAAATTTCAAGGGATTTCATTGAGTAGAAGAGAAGAATAGCGTAAAGCGGTGAATTGGCTGATCTGTCGGTCAAACAAAGCAGTACGCCCCCCCATCTGTTTTAAATATTTTAAAATTATGTATACGTATATTTACATGTAAAACCACGAACAGTTTTATGAGTATTTAGGTAATTAATGTTTTGATCGATACAATAATAAATTTTATTCTAACTCTTGTATTATTTTGCATACCCTACTAAAAATATGCGATTGAAGTCAATTAAATAAAATTCAAATTTTATTGTATTCAATTTATTTATATTGATTGAATTGACTACCAGAAAACAAGTCAATTGAAAATGAATTGTGATTAATAAACTTTAATTGCAATTTAGTTCAATCCCTATATTTAGTATTGATTTCTATATATTTAAATCGACTTCTATAACAGAATAGTTCATTTTTTTTCGTATTGTATTTAATTACAATTTAGATAATACAGTTCAATGAATTTTAATATATTCCAATACTATTTGAATTTATCTGATTCAATGTATAAATTGACTATAAAACTTCTATCCACACTAATTCATTTTTATGAATTCCAAACGTGAATAGATTTTAATACAGCTTATTCGTATAAGCCCTGAATTAACTTTAATCACGTTTGATAAATGAAAATTTTATTGAATTTTGTAGGTTATTGTGAATACTTTATTTGTGAATTGACTTGAATCAATTCCTATGAGTATGGGAAATCAAGATTTAAATACAGTTTATTCGTATAAGCCGCGAATCAACTTCAATAAACTTTAATAAACACACATTCTATTGAATTCTGTAGGTTGGAAATACCTTTTTTATTAATTGATTTTAATCAATTCCTATAAGTATAGGAAATCAATATAATTTAATGCAGTTTATTCATATTAGGCGGGAATCAACTTAAATTAACTTTGATAAACATACTTGTTATTGAATTGTGTAGTTTGCGAATATCTTTTTTATTAATTGACTTTAGTCAATTTCTATGAGTATAAAAAATGAATAGATTTAAATGCACTTTATCCGTACAAGCCGCAAATGAACTTGATAAACAAACTTTTTATTCAATTCTGTACATGTGCGAATTATCATGGAACAATTTATGAAATTGTAGGAAGCTACATGCTAATCAATTGTCAGTGGTTTTTTTACAAATAATTCAAATCTTAATTTATTAGAACAATAAATTAATTTTAAATTTAAAATTCAAGATGTCTCCAATTTGGTATTTAAACTGTGAAAGTTTTCAATAGTTTTCATGAATTAGAATAATTAACATTCATAAAAATGGTACACTTTGAACTTTTTCCACTTATCGTCTACACAATGAATCATTACCTTAATCTACTATAAATAATACTTTTATAAAAGGTTCTCTCGGTTGATATTTAAGAAAGTAATATTAGGTATTAATTAGGTTAATCTCACTCCAAACGGAATTAATTTATCGTAAGCATAAACAAATTGTTTCATGCTATTTTCGACAAATCGTACAAATTACATGTGTAATATTTATTTATTTTATTTAAATTATTTAAATTATTACTTATAACTGTACCATTACTTTATGATAATATACGTATTTTCTATGAAACCACCTTTATTCAATTAGCCTCATATTGATCGTGAAAACTCATAAGCCCCATACAAGGCAATAGGAAAGAATACAAAATTTATTTTTTGATCGGCACTAATTGTGCATTTGATAGAGAATCTAAGCCGACGTATATTTTGTGTGTATATCTTATTGAAATTAAAAAAGAAAACTTAATTTGCAGAAGATATAGTGTATTAAAAATCCTTTGAGTGACGTCACACCGTTAAAATATCAAAGGTGCCGACCGGAGTGACGTCACAACGTTTTTTAAAGATTTAACTATAACTTCTTTCATTTTGAAGATATCGTGAAAATTCCAAAAGTTTACAAAGAAACTATACCTCGATCTACAAGAATACTCTGTCAACTAAAAATCGGTATTCTTCCCTATTAAAATCAATAGAAAAGAATTATATAGTTTTTTATGCCACATTTTAATTCTAAATTTTTCATAGCATTAAATAACAAATATAATCTATAGAATACAATTATACAAAATAAGATATTAGATAAAATATTCTATCTATAGACATGAATAAAAAATAATTACATTTAATTAGTTAAATCTCTATTAAACCTAATTGACATGCATCAATTGACATGTATTATATTATAATGCTAAATCTTAATTCTATTTTGTTATATTAAATTCGATTAATACTATAAAATGATAAAAATCAATTGATACCAATTACATTGCATTGATTAAATACCTATTCAAATCAATAGACAATCAAAGAAAATGTATTTCTATAAACATAGATCTAATAGTTTTGAATTGAATTCTAAAGATTATATATATATTTCTATTGCACTTTCCAGAATTAAGATTTAGCATCAAATGCAATAGATTTTTTTTATTCACTTTAATCTCATTTTTTTAACAGGGTGAACTTCTGCTACTTCCCGCGCGTTGGCGCTAGTGAGACCTATGTACCATAATATTAATATTAAATTGAACTATAATACAAGTATAAAAAGTATTTTTATTAATAAAAAATATATTTTTGCAAATTATATTGTTAATAAAAATTATTGAAACAAGTGTATAATGAAATAGGAATAGAAAACTTAGTTTATAGAAAATTTATGTTTATTACAAGCGTAATATAACAATTGTTTTACAATATAATAAATATATTTCTATATTAGGAAAATACTAAGTTTTTGTTATTTAGATAGTTTCAAAATATTAATTTAGATAATTTTGGCACGTTGACTAAAAAATAATTAACAATTAATATAGAGAAATTTGAACGAGTTAGAAAATGTTCTTTAATATCGTCTCTCTGACAATACTAAATATTTCATTTCGAAAAATATAAATAATTGAATATATAAAAAGAATTATTCGTTTATAAATAGTGCATAATGAAGATAAATTACATGTTTAATACTTTAGACATTTCAATGATTTTGTACATTTACTGTATTGTATTAAACATTTTTTTATGTTTATATATCTAACTATATTGAAATAAATTAATTTAAAAAGCTTTTACAGTATTGCTTTAAACATGGCTTTTTAATGTTTATATAACTTGGCTAATTTCATATTAAACTAATTTATAGAATAAATATATATAGGTTAGTAAACACGACGAATACTTGTTTACTCTTATGGTACGTATGTCTCACTAGCACCGCTAGTGTTGAAAACGCGAAACTCCTCTATATCGCCACAAGGCTTTCGTGGTGGGGAGATCAGGGGAGTCACCTACGGTTACCTCTTGGAATCACAGAATTTCGGAGGCGCGGGCTTCGCCAACCAAAGCACCTACGGCGTATGCCAAATATGTAGAGTTGATCTTCCTGTCTGGAGAGGATGTTCGGAGTGCGCGAGGACATTTTTTAGCCACAAAGGTCGCGACATCTTTATTACAGCTATGGAATGCACCAATACTCAACATGAACAAGAACTACAAATAAATTTATGTCCGGTATGCGGTGGCCCGCCGGAAGCCAGGGTGATGTTTCTTTAAATTCTAGCATGTACTATATCTATGAATAAATAAATAAATAAATAAATATTAAATAAATATTATTATAAAACACAAAAAAAAAACAACAAACAAAAAAAAACAAAAAAAAACAATCAAATTTCATTATTCAAGCATCACATATGCAAACAAGGAGGCTCTTGCCAGCTGGTGATCGGTACTAAAGTATCAGGAGAACATCAGAAGCGAAGAGCATATCTACCCTTCTGATCTCTCAAGGGGCCATCTCGCCCACGTGCATAGACCCAAAATAGTAACAGAGGCATGGGAAGACGAAGGAAGCCATTAAACCACGAGCTCAACGAACGCCTTCTCTAAACGTAAAAGGAGGAGGAGCACAAGCCACGCAAGAAACATCCTCGAAGTTTTTCACCCTAAGCAGATCAGCGCAGCGCAGCTCAGCCATGTGTATGAGGGGGTTTAATAATTATTATCAATAATTTGTTACTATAATAATTGGATAAAAGAATCTCTCTCTCTCTCTCTCTCTCTGTCTCTCTCTGTCTCTCTCTCTCTCTGTCTCTCTCTGTCTCTCTCTCTCTCTCTCTGTCTCTGTCTGTCTCTCTCTGTCTCTCTCTCTCTCTCTCTCTCTGTCTGTCTGTCTCTGTCTCTCTGTCTCTCTCTCTCTCTCTGTCTCTCTCTCTGTCTCTCTCTCTCTCTCTCTCTGTCTGTCTCTCTCTCTCTCTCTGTCTGTCTCTCTCTCTCTCTCTGTCTCTCTCTCTCTCTCTCTCTATCTCTATCTCTCTCATTTCGTGGTGGGGGTAGGCAACTCGGTCCACCTTTCTTTCTTAGACCGTGCCCTTACCTCAAAGAAAACCGAAAAATTTTCCCACGACACAGCAGAGGCACGCGGCAGAGCATTCGACCACAGACTCTCATAGCCTCAACATCGGCAGCAACCACTTCTCGGCATCATACAACTGGGAAACTTTTGGGATACTCGTTTAAAAAGGCTTGAATTTTGAAATTTGATAACAAAATTAAAAAAATTGGCAGTTAACCTGAAATGCTGGTAATCAAGTTTGTCAAGGAAGCGATGGCCATACTTGCCGCACAGCGAGAAGGCCGAGAATTGTCCCGACGTGGACAAATCAGTTTTGTAGCGTATATCGCTTTTCACTGCAGCGCTTTTATCAGGGAGGCGGCGTCATCGGCGCTCGAGGCGATTCAACTTAGTCGCAGGATACTCAGAAGCGCGAGCGACTTTAACCAGCATCCGGACTTCAGCGAGACGGCCTTCGACCCAGACGAAGAAGACGACCACATCTACGAGGAACATTTTGAAGATAACATTCCGGAGGAAGTCTTGCACGAGAACCGCCTGGCTGAGCTACGAGAGCAAGGGAGGAGAGTACGCGCAGCCATATACGCCGCAGAAGACAGAGAGGCCGAGAACGAGATCAGGGGAATCACCTACGGTTACCTCTTGGAATCACAGAATTTCGGAGGCGCGGGCTTCGCCAACCAAAGCACCTACGGCGTATGCCAAATATGTAGAGTTGATCTTCCTGTCTGGAGAGGATGTTCGGAGTGCGCGAGGAAATTTTTTAGCCAAAGAGGTCGCGACATATTTATTACAGCTATGGAATGCACCAATATTCAACATGAACAAGAACTACAAATAAATTTATGTCCGGTATGCGGTGGCCCGCCGGAAGCCAGGGTGATGTTTCTTTAAATTCTAGCATGTACTATATCTATGAATAAATAAATAAATAAATAAATATTAAATAAATATTATTATAAAACACAAAAAAAAACAACAAACAAAAAAAAACAAAAAAAAACAATCAAATTTCATTATTTAAGCATCACATATGCAAACAAGTAGGCTCTTGCCAGCTGGTGATCGGTACTAAAGTATCAGGAGAACATCAGAAGCGAAGAGCATATCTACCCTTCTGATCTCTCAAGGGGCCATCTCGCCCACGTGCATGAGACCCAAAATAGTAGCAGGGGCATCGGAAGACGAAGGAAGCCATTAAACCACGAGCTCAACGAACGCCTTCCCTAAACGTAAAAGGAGGAGGAGCACAAGCCACGCAAGAAACACCCTCGAAGTTTTTCACCCTAAGCAGATCAGCGCAGCGCAGCTCAGCCAAGCCGACTACGAGGAACCAAGGCCTACACACGCACACAACGTAAGCACCAAAATACCTTGCTAAGTGTTTGTAATCCTATCGTAAACTCGCACTTCCTATTTTCACTACTATCATATTAAATATCATCTTCGCTATCCTGCTTTTGCTAATGCCTCGACTCCCAGGTAAATTACGCAAGTATTGACCAAACCCAGAGGCGAACGCGATTTAATTCTATATTAACTTCGCACCATTTATTGCTTACGCAGAGTTCATTATAACTGAAAAATCTCACTTTCCGCTGCATTGGCCACTCGGTCTAAATGTACTAAAAACTCAGATCTTGAAAACTAAAATAGCTAGACATCTGAAATTTGGTTTGTTGGTCTAAAGTGTATAAAGAAGGAAGAAAAAAATAGTTTTAAAGTCTTTTATTAAACTTTCTCCAATCGAGTTTAAATACTTTGATTATTGAATTTGTATATACCTATAATGATTCAGATTGATTTATATAATGTAATTATTGAAAAAAATTGATTGTTTTACTTAGTTATAAGATTGTATACCTCAATACACTTATTAAAACTTGTAGAATTCATTGTAACTGAAAAATCTAATTTTCCGCTGAATTGGCCATTCGGTCTAAATGTACTAAAAACTCAGATCTTGAAAACTGAAAAAAATTTGTTTTGTAGGTTTAAAATGTACAAAGAAGTAAGAAAAAAATAGTTTTAAAGTCTTTCATTAAAATTTTCTCCTATCGAATATAAATACTTTGAATATTGAATTTTTATATACCTATAATGCTTCAGATTGATTTATACAATCTAATAAGTGAAAGAAATTTAAGATGAGTCAAAACCAGAGTAGTGGAGGCAATACTTCTTTTTCCAACGATAAGAAGCAAGCAGAAAGAAAATATAATGTATCTACTTCACAGTGGAAACAATATACTCAAAAATATTCTACTAATACACATTCATTACCCGAACAACACGGATACAAAAGATTTACCTAAGTTATAGATTATATCAAAAGTAAAAACAGTAGTAGCTAACTATCATACTACCCAGTAGGGCACAAAGCCGCTTCGAGACGGGATAAGGTGAGATCAGATGGTCTCATCCATATATACTAGGCGGGTACCCGCCTAGTATAGCTATTCTAGATGAATATAGGGAAAAATGTATAATAATATACGACCTACAGCGAGTTAGCAACACTACAAGGCTTGAACTGTACTCAAGTATAGTTTCGTCTAATTATCCTGAATATTTGAAAATTAGTAAAGTTCCCTTATATATGTTACAAATAATTGCCCAGCATATATAGAATCATGAATTACTATAGGATATACTAATAACGAAAACAATTACGTTAGATTAGAAAACATATTAAATCCCAAATCTGTTTTGAATTTAAAAAAACTCTGTTCGTTTCTTTCAACTGTTTGTGAAATACGCGAGAAGAATATGTAGTAATAATTACAATAACTATGTACGAATATTGGATATTATCCCAGACGGAAATCGTTTTAGCACATAAAAAATAGAAAGTATTTATAACTGTTTATAAAAATTTATAAAGGTCGGAATTGAGACTATGTATAATATCTATAAACTATATAATAGTTTTAAATAATTTCTATCTATTATTTTCTTTCATAACTAGTTATATACAGTTATTCATACAAGAATATTTCCGTCTGGGATCTTATAAAGACTATTTTAAGAATATATGTAAAAATATTAAAATATTTTTTGTAAATAAAACATCTCCTCAAAATCATGCGAATTACTGTAAACATGCGATAGTTGCACATTATCTCTAAATTCATAACGATAACGTATATAAATATAATTAATGTAAAAATCATATTACATCTGTATCAGCACGAGCTCATTTGTACAGGCCAATAAGCCAAAACGAATTATTGAATAAATAAATAAATATACCGGTATAGCTCGTGTAACCATATATATTGCTGTGGTAGTTAGCTAACAAAATAATATAGTTGTGAGAGCAATAACAAAGTATTGTTGCAGCCCCAATACGTAGTTTAGTTCGATCAACCAGATTAATTTCATTAATTAAAATAATTGAACTCAGTCCTAAGGTAAAAGCACCAGAACTGGGAAACTTTTGGGATACCTGTTTAAAAAGACTTGAACTTTGAAATCTGATAACAAAATTAAAAAAATATTTTAGTATTATCGTGTAGCTCGGGAGATTTCCTATCGATTGAAAAAAATATTGCTTTTTAAACCTTTTCTATGCTAATATATAGTTGTTCAAATAAAAGAGTTCCTGGATGCAGTAGTAGGACAGGATTTTTCGAGTTGACCCAGTACTGGGACAGGCAATTGGCACCAATATTGGGATAGTTATTAAGTAGCTTTATTCGTTACCATTTTGCAAACAATTAAAGGAGCTCATTTTCTCTATTCATTCGATAATACTAATCGATTTACATACTTTTGTAGTTCCGTAAGAATCGGCAAATTAAAAATCACAAATATTGATAAACTGAGACCCGTATCCCCATTTTTTGAGGTTATAGGATTACACCCCACCAAGCAAAAGTTATAGATTTCTAAAATCCACTTTTTCCGAAATTCATTCGAGTTAACATTATTGATTGTTATTTAATATCTTGTTTAGTAAGCTCTAAAGTAGTTTTCAATTACTGAATCTAATTATAATTTATATATATTTGAGTGTCCCACTACTGCTCCCTCCCAAAAATATGGGACCAAAACTTGGACACCTAATTGTACAGAAAATAAATATTGTTTTCACTAAGTACAGCTTTAATCGTATTCATGAGCGTTTCATTTATTGATAAAAACATTATTTTGATACTGGAAGAGTAAAATATTTCTTTCGAATACAAAACTCAATCCTCGCGAGTCAGTCAAATCTGCACGATTCAGTAACGCCATTCGTTACTCTCGGATCCTGTTCAGAACACATTTTTAGTAAAAGCGTTTAATATAATTTCTCCCGTAGATTTGGAATAATTTATGTTCATTTGAATAGTTGCAGGTACCCTAGACAATAGATACCAAATTTACTATAACGATTTATTGCTGTATTTTTTTATGAAAACAGTCATTTTTCGTCCGTGTTCCACTACAGGTCTCGATTTTTTATTTGTCCAGGTACTGGTGCTTTTTCCTTACACGAATAGAAAGTTGGGTTAGCCGCTGAAAAGACATGCGCGCAGCAGCGCCACTATGATTTGGACCGCCCACTCTCCCTCAGCGAGTGCACAGCTCTCCCTTTTTGGCGAAGGACAGCTGTTGTGCTTCTCATTTAGGAGAACATTTCTCCCAAAAACGGCGTGCGGCTGTCTTGTAGATGGCGCGCATTTGTACCAAATCGCTGTGAAACGGATGTGCCCACTTTTTGCGTAGCATGAGTACCAGCTGGTACAATGGGTCTCCCAACCTTCTTTCCGCGTAGGTTGGCTGTGAATCATTACTGACCGTACTCCATTATATTTTTTTCCTATACAGTCTAGTAATCATTCTTACCCCCTGGTAGTAGCCGTTACTACTTTTATTCTCAGTGTGTTAATACTTTAAATGAAATTGCGAGCAACCACATTTTTAGTTCTTGTAATTAACGTATGAGGAATGTTTGAAGAAGTATATTGCCTGACTAGCAACTTTTTACTTCAAAATTATTAATAATTGCGGAATTTATTGGACTAGTTATTGTTTAGACTACATAAAATTGGAAACAAAACATTGTTTTAACGGTTACAAATTCAATTTTTCAACATTTTCAATTGCCAGTTGCAAAAAATGTTAACTTTTCTTGGTGTTAAGGTCGCCGCAAGGATATTCACTTGCAGGAGCATTATTCTTATAGTATTTTATGAGCATGTGCGCACGAATCATTTTTCTGGAATTATTTAATAGTTTTATTACAATTACTTACAATACTAAGAATATCATTCCATAATTTTTTCACACATTTTATACACATTTATCTGTAAGTCATATTACACTTTTACTTAATATTTGCTTTGCAAACGTTAACACTTATAAGAATACCGATTTGAAATCGGTATGGCATGCGTTACATCAAGATCCAGCAATGAATAAAGGCTGAAACTGAAAACTATTTATTTTGTCATGACCATGATATTTCCATTGAAGTACTAAAAATATTTAAGAGTGCTGTTTACCCGCAAATCTACTTTCTTTATTTTACCGACTTACCTTTAACTTTCTTTTTTTTTTATTAGATGACGTATGTAAAATGTAGCAAAAAGTGACGTTACAAGCCTAAAAATACCGCTATTTGCTTGAGAAAACCCACAAATTGCTTAAAAATTAGCCATTGGTGAAAAGTCCCGAGGTATATATGTTCTGAGGCACAAAATGAAGAAAAATACATAGGGATTTTATATCTAAACTCAAAATAAAAAATCTGCACCTGTTAGACTAAACAGGAACATAGAAAATCAATTTTTTAGTGCTATTTTTAATAATTGTAGGTTTAACCTTGGAAACTGTTGTAATTTTGAAAGAGTTTACCTATTTATCTTGCTTACATAATTAGAAAACAATATACAGAATTTGAAGTTGATCCATCAAAAGCTTTGTCGCCAATCCCATTTTGAATCTGAAAAATAATCGAATTCTTATAATTCTGAGATAATCAAGATTTTATTAAACTGGAGTAAAATAATTATATTTACAGGTTTCAATTTTTTTTGCAGTCCAATTTCGATTTACTGATGTTTCATAACTATTATTTAACCTTTTTAGATTCTTCCCCCTTGGGCATTTTATTTTCAATAGGTTACATGACTATATTGCTCTCTAATGGAAATGAGAACTTAAAAATATCGATTTTCAACAATTCTGTAGATCCTTAAAAGTGTCGTATAATTCGATAAAAAATGTTTACGCTATTTTAAGGGCATATTGTTATACATATCTGTATGTAGTATGATAATATATGAAAACCGCTACTAACTTAGTAGTACGCTTTCTCAAAAAGAGGCCATGATTAATCGATTTAAGGAATCTTGCAATGAAAATTCGCAATTAATAAATGAGTGCTACAATTAATTTATTAGATACAAGCGTTTAGGTATCACCAGTAAAAAAAATTAAAGTATTAAAAGAAAAAAAAAATTTTTGATTTAAAAAAATGTTGTTATTATTTTACAAAAATAACTTTAAAGTTTCTGTTAGATACATCAATCGAAAGAAAATTACGTCTACTTTATAACAACGTACATATTTTTGAAAAACTCAATGTATAAAATGACAAAAGAAATTTTTTCCGCTTTTTACAATTGTTTCAAACTAATATTGTGCTATTATGTCACGAATATAAGTTTCATACACATATATACACATGCATACATAAATTTTTTAAAAACCTATTGTAAACCTATTTTTATGACTCAGGAACCTCGAAAACAACTAGATTCATCGAATCTCTGCAAAAAAATTTATCATCGTTACAAAGCTTTCTCTGAGAAAGTAAAATTGACAAAATAATTTTTGTTGTATTTTTGACGATTTTTTGGGTAAACGACATCCTTAGGGACGTTCACCGTATAATTGAATTTCTTTAAAATCTATACGTGGTTGTAGTTTTGACCCCCTTGCGGTATCCAAAATCGAGAAATTTAGCTTCAAAGTTTCAGTTTTGAACATTGTAGCCCTATCTTAGCTTTCACAAAACGGACATTTGTATTTATTGTAAACCAGGTTTTCTTTACACCGTTTTGAAAAACTAGCATGTAATGTAAAATAAGCATAGAAGTAATACGTAAAAAGCTGGGCATAGCAGCGGTACTTTTTTTTAAAGATATAGTTATCTAAAGTTATGCTCCAATGTTATTAGTATATCTATCTCGTGGTACAGCATATGCAAAAGTTAATGTCGATTTTTGGTTTTGGTGCGTTTTCATTATAAATGTTGCCATTTAATAATGATTCTTTCGAAAATTAACTTTTTAACCTTACTGTCAACCGGTGAACGTCCTTAATCATGATATTTCATACTAATATTATTTTGCAGGTGATATTTGTAACTGTCTAAACCGTTTATTTAATATTAATTAAATTTTTGCTTCAAAGCTTTGTGATTGTAAAAAAAAAAGTTTTACTAAAAACTTGTTAGAAACATTTTTTGAGACATTAGGAGTCAAAATACACTATTTCTAGAAAAGGTCTGTATGGATGTGTGTGTGAGTGTGTGTGCGTGTGCGTGTGTGTGTGTGCGTGTGCGTGTGCGTGTGCATGTGCGTGTGCGTATGCGTGTGCGTGGGTGTGGATGTGGGTGTGGGTGTGTGGGTGCGGGTGTGTGCGTGTGTGTGTGAGTGTGTGTGTGTGTGTCTGGACGGATGTGTATGAAGATTACTCTGAACATTCACGGTCAAAATAAATGTTTCATTGCTCAATGATTTTGTTTTCTTTTAAAGGAAGGGGGCTGATAATAAATATTTGTTGTTTTTCGATGTTATTTGTTGTTTTTCAATGTTTTTTGTTCTTTTTAGCAGTATTTCAATTTTTGAGTTTTAGTTTTACGGGTATTTTGGTATGTTTCAAATAATATCATCGATTCATTTTTTATGCATTTGAAAGAGCATAAAATTACCTATATTTCCTGACCAGAAATTTTAAATAAGCTATTTTCTATTTTTTGTTATACCCGAAAACGTCGTGTTTTGTTTAAACGGTGATATCTAGCAATTATAACATGGAAAACTTTTGAAAAGATTTTAGGTGATTAAGAATATGGAAGAGAATATTTTGTAACAATTTCAAGCCTCTATCTTTCTCCTTTTTCGAGAAAGAAATAATTTTGTAAAGAAATCGCTTTTCTTTGGCGAAGGATAACTTGAATAAAATGTCATTATTCCTTCTAAAAATTTCCAGAAAAGTAGATTTTTACTACCTCTTGAGAAGCTTAAATCATAACGACCTTAACATTCCGAGTTATTTGAGGTTATATTCTTTTATAATTTTTTTTTGATTGTTTATATTTCGAAGACGGCGCAGTTATTTCTAGCAAACCAGGGCTCATTTTTTTCGCCTTTTAACCCATTTCTTCCCAAGCGGCCATTTTATAGTCGATTGGTTTTTTGCCTAAAACTGCCATTTTGATATTTTCCAACGGAAATTTCAAAATTCTGAATTCAGAATCGGAAAGAGCAGACAATTTTACTTCAGAAAAGTGCTATTGGTTATTATTATTTTTTTTTTTCAAATTTTTAGAAAAATACCCAATCGACTATAAAATGGCCGCTTGGAAAAAAATAGGTTGATGAAGATTCTGAATTGGAAATAAATAGGTTGATGAAGATTCTGAATTGGAAATAAATTTTGAGATTTATCGATTAGTTTTTGTTTCACAATTATTTCTTTATTATACGATATTTTACGATATTCTGAAATCGATAAGGTAATTTTGTATTTTAGAAATAATATGATTGTTTAATTCTTTCCTTCTTTGTATTTAATGTCTATGTATCTCCTTTTTTTGGACCCCGGTATGTCACAATGTATATGTGATTTTGTCTGTTACATTTGTAATTTATATACTTGTTTGTTGTGTTGTGCGATGTCGGTCGAGCGACACCCATCAGCTGCTTACTATAGCGTTTTTGGAGATTTCTTCCCAATGAAAAATTCGAAGAAAAAATTATCGAAAATTTTCACTGGGAATTGAACCTCGACTGCTTGAGCGTCTTGTATTGGTAGGCAAGCGTCTAACCCATTGAGCTAAGGGGGGTTCTATGATCACGTTATTTTGCATTTGAAAGAGTATAACGTTACTTATAAACGGTGATATTTCTGCTTCTTTTATAACTTTTCTATTGGTATATTGAAGTATTGATTGAAAAGGTATTTGAAGATTAATGAAATAATTTACCTAGTCTCAAATATCTCGGAGTGTAAAGATAGTTATTCGGGTGAAACCCCTCTATCCCCGACTTTAGACATTTATTGTTTTATACTCCTACAATTTTCAGTCGATCATCATGAAATTTTGCATACTTGTTATCTACTCTGATTCAAGAGTACATAGATTAAATTTTGTAACAATCGATAACTTAATACTCGAGTAATTATAGAAGTAATCTTTTATGTTTTTTATCATCTACGACATTGTTTCGATCACTCCATGAAATTGCATTTAATTTTTGGAAAATTTAATATTATGTATCTAAATATATTCAAGAGCATCTATATGATCCATGTGCATCCATCTATATCGAGTACAACTAAGTGCATCCGGTGCATTCAAGTGCATCCGATGTATCCAAATGTACTCGGTACACCCAAATGAATATAATCATCGATGTGCATTGAAGTGCATCTGCCGTATCTAAATGCATCAATCACATGTGAAAGCGTAGAATGCTTATAATTGCTCCTTCATTCCTAAATTCCGGATATTACGTCGTCATGCTGCTTATCTAAATACGTAGATTGAATTTGGCAACAATCAATGCAATTGCAACTAATTAAAAATGAACTTCTATGTTATTTTCGACGTGTTCGTCATCATATCACATCATGACTTTGCATTCCTTTTAGGAAAAGTACATTTCTTACATCCAAGTGTATGCAGTGCATTAAATTGCATTCTGTGCATTCACATGTATTCGGTATACCCACGTGCATCCCGTGCATCCATGTGCATGTCCAGTGCAACCGGTGCATCCAGTGCATCCAAATAAATCACACGTAAAAACCCGTATGGATGCACATATATACACCCACACACATAAATATATACATTAATTCACATATTCACATAAGTGTACTTACCCATACACGCAAGCACGCAGACAAACACATACACCAACACGCATTCTTGTAACACATATACGCATACACAAATATATGTGCATCCACACTCACATACATATTCAACAAAATACAGACACACAGACAGAAGCATTCGTCCACGCATACACAAGCATGCACCCGCTTTTACATACGTGTGTAATGTACTCTTTTTCACGTAAAGTACTATTATTTAGCAGAATGCATACTGAAGCTAGAGCTTCTCCGTATTTTATCCGCGGACGCACCTAGTGGTCTGGGCAAAGAACTCAGCCAAGAGATATTAATAAGCTACTCTATTGGAAAGTTTCAAATCAAATGCTGTTAATGTACTCCAGTTATTGTACACAGACGTACATATACATGCCAAAAACATAAATCTCGCGCTGAGCGCAGTCGGGAAATAAATATTATTATTATTCTTTGAGAGGATACTATGCAAATATAAGAAAACGTGAGAAACTATACTGATATCGTTAAAATTTGAGCTCTACTACCACACATTATGACATTTTCTAAAATTTTGACACATATACATATCTCCACCAGGGTATGATAACGTTTATTAAAAATAATGTTATATTACTTAACTTTTTAATGTTTATTGTTATAAGATTATTTTTTAGAAAACAATTAGTAGTTTATAAAATATTTATAAATGCTATGTTACTTAAGAGGGTAGAAAAAAACACATAATTTTAAATTTGATTTTTTGTATTTATTCTCAGCAAAGTACAAAAAGGTCAATATCGGCTTAAGCTCTAAAAGTTACAATCTTTACATCATTATTACTTGGAAGATAATAGGGAAAGGTGAAACAGGGGCAAAACAAATTGCGTCTCTTTTATAATCAAGGGGACGTCCAAAGGGTCTATTCTCTATAGACTTTTAATAATTTAATTAAGGCAACTTTGTTGATTTTTATACTACACGCTTTTTAAATTCATTAGAATATATTAATATTACGTATTATTTTATACGTATTTTTGACCAACTTCACAAGTCCAATAAAAAGCGAGGCTTGATGCTTACAAGCAAAAATTGTTTATCTCTTACGTTTTGAAAGAGAAATCTTTCAAGAAGCACAGCATTTAAATGACTGGTCGAAATGTATAAAACGTCATTTTACAAAAATTTTCGTCGCTTCGATCGATAATCGATGAGGATTTCTTGGCAGAAATTTTTAACTGAAATGTATTAACTTCAGCCAAGAATTTAGGAAAACATTCCTAAACTACCCAGACTAGACTAGCAGCAAGCAATCAAGACTTCAAGCTAGCTTTTACAAATATGAAAGAACATAATGTAACATACATAAATTATTTTGATTTAAGGAAATGTGAAAATTCTAATATACAGATAAAGTAATATAAAAAAATGTATCTCTCTATTTAAATATGATATTTTACAATTTCTAATTTGAAAATTATGAAATAACATGTATAAATAAAAAACTTTTATTCACTGATATCCTACAATATTCGTAAAATAGATTTATGGTAACTTTCACATCTCCTTAATTTTGGTATTTACAAGGTTTCATCTTCTTCGAGTCGCATACGAAGCTTTTATTTTGCAAAAATAATAAATTAATAACTTAGGGATGCCAATGCACTCTCTACTTTAGAAACGGATTCATAGCTCCTGTACACTCCACAAAGTCGTAGAGGATATCTACGTTGTTGCGAGTCGCAGAAGGAAATCCGCTGTAAATTTTAATCACACAAGACGATTGAGCGAAATTCACTTCGCTCAGGTTGTGTCAGTCGATTACATAAAATATAAATGAACGTCGTACAAAACGTGAATACCTATTTGGCTTGTTTCGGCTTTTACAATTTAAATTTCTTTGAAAAATTGGTATAAAATTTGATTTTTAAAAATTGTCAACATCAGATATTTTGTGACTACTTTGAATAAAGACATTTCTCGTTTACCTTATATAAACGTTTATCAAAATCGAGTATTATATAAAAATAAGGCATTAAATGGGTTTAAAATTTGAAATATCTTATTTATCAACGTAAATTTTTAGTAGTAAATCGAAGTATGTCTGACAAAGTAAATAAAGAAATTTCAATGCCGCTTCTAAATACTAATAGAAGCCCAAACACTATACCATGACTTTCGTTCAATTAGAAGCATAGTATGTACATTGTTCATTGAAATATACACTTTTTGTCCATTAATATCAATATCTCCAGAAGTTTCTCTAAGAATATTTAAATTTTTTAAGCATTCAGTGTAAAAAATTTAATTTCTACTTCAATGACTTACGTGGAAGATACAAATGTGGTTCGAACCAACAAAAAGTATCGATTCCAATGTAACGATACATATTAAGAGCCATAATCGAAATACAATTAAAGTACACGCGTTTTCGAACGACTTTTGAAAGAAATGACGGGATGAAAGTATACACATATGCGACTTAATGCACGATAAATCTGTACACAAATTCGAAAAAATATCCGCTACTCAGAGGAAAACTGAAACAGTGCTATCGCTTTTTGCCTGTTGTTGCGTTTTTTAGTCACGTAGTTGCAAACATGTTGAAATTTACTTTCTTCGAAATATTATTTTACTGTAAAATATTGACTTGATTTAGTAAATTAAATATATTCAAACGGAGCATTTCTTATCGTGCACTATAAAAGAGCATGACTGTTTATTTTGTACTAACACGAGGAAAGTAAATCAAATACTCAAATTAATAACAATTAACATGTTAAATATTATTTCTATACTGTGAATTAATAATAATAATTTTGTCCACGTTCTATAAAATATATAGATTCTCGCCTCTTCGGATAGTGCAATTTTCAATATGGTTGTCAGCCACGTGACGAAAAACTTATCAGCAGACAAACAGTGCTATTATCACTTTTCTGTATTAAAAGAAATTACGCGATATATCACATCACATCTTACATCAAATTACGTAACGAAAAATCACGTGTGAAAATTTGCGATACAATTCATTCGACAGTTAACAACACTTTTCGAAACTTCACGTAAGAAGTCACAGCATACATCACGTGACATCTCACGCGAACTTTCAAACACCTTCCGTCAACCACCAAACAGTCATGGCTCCATTTTCACGCGTAATCCGTTCGCCCCTAATCTCATCCGAAACGTCACCTAACATCTCACGTGATTACCTTCAACGCGGTAGTTTCCCTTCTGACTCAGCAGTCCAACTAATAAACATACGCATACACAGAGAAAGAAACAATCGTCACCTCGATAAAAACGTCTCGAGGCGCGCGCGCGCGCGCGCTCGCATCTTCTCGATCAATCGCTCGTCCACTAATGATAAATGATAACACCTAACAATAAATATAAAAAAAAAATTACAGGGCAGTCTCGAGAGCGGGCGCGCTGGGGCTGCGCGTCACCGCGTTGCTCATCGCCACCTCAGCCGAGGACGTAGGCGGCGGCGAGCCGCCCGAGCTCTTTCTCAGCTGCTGGTGGGCGTTCTGCTGAGGCGACTCGGATCGCGCGCGGAACCTCCTGCCGAAGAGGTCCTTGTGCGCCGAACTCGGAGCCGGCGCCGGCGCATTCGCGCTACAGGCCAGGAATTGCGCCCTCGCCAGCTGGTTGCTCATCCTGCGGCTCTCGATGGCCTTGATCGGATCCTCGTCCTCCGCCTTGCCCTTGACCAAGCTGCTGCCGCCGGGGACGCCGCTCGTCACCTGGAGGCGATTCTCGAGCTCCTTCTCGCGCTTCTCGAGGGCGCGCTGACTCCTGCAGTCGTTGATCGCGTTCTTTAGCTCCTCGAGGTTCTTCCGGGACTCGGGCTCGCTCCTCGGCTCCGTCAGGTCCAACTGGCGCCTCGTGCTCGTGGGTAGCCTGGAGACGGGCGAGGGGTTTTCAGGCGATGGTTTCATGGCCTTCTCCTCGGCGGCGGCGTCCTCGAGTATCGTGGAGGACAGGACGTCGGTGCGCGGCGTCTGGAACCTCCAGGCCGAGCGCGGACTCAGGACTTTGGTGAGCGGCAGCTGCTGGCTGCTTTTCGATTGAGAAGCTGATTGCGGTTGGTATTGGAATTGCTGGGACTGTTCCTGGCACTGTTGGCGCGACAGCTTGAGCTGCTCCGCGGCGGAGATGCGCGTCGGGCCGGCCTTGATGCTCTGCTGGAGAAGGAGACGCTTGAAGTCCATGCGGGACGTCGCCGACGGCGACAGCACGGTCTTCGGAATCTGGAAATGGGTAAAATTGAAGATTAATGATGTCCTTTACAAGTATAGAATATACATTTTTATCATATAAACTAGCCTAGGGGAGAACGGGGTAATGCCGGTCACCCTTATTTTCAGTAATCTAAACATTTTTAGGTAATAATTCGAATAGTATATTAAACGCAACATAAAAGCAAATAATCTAATGTCCAAACAACCTTCTATTAAGTTTTATTAAGGAATTATACACAATCAAAGTGTAGGCCTACATTTCTTATAAGAAATCTGGTCTATAAAATAAGCTTTTATGCATATTATTTGTTGCTTTATGCAGTTATTTTTTGTATCTTTATTAATTTGAAGTAGTGAAGAAAAAAGAGTATAAACCTGTTACTTTTTTATCATTTCAATGTAAATTACTAAGCAGAATGGGGGTAACCCCTGTCACAATGTTATTTATATGACGCTCCCGAAAGTGAGGCTAAGAAAACGTTTCGCTGTGCTCTCAGGTATGGTCCCTTTGCTTAAGTGTTTTTGACTGAACAGTGGTTATGTTATTATATGTTTCACTATGTAAGTGCAAATAATAATGCGACGGATCATATGAAAGTACATATAATTGATTTTAAGAAATTTTTCACCTATAAAAGTAACTTTCTAATAGTAATCGGAATTATACCAATGCTGACCGGTATTACCCTTTGATGTGGAGTAAATTCGGTCAAAATGCTTTTTTTTATTCCGACTTATAACTTCGATATCTTACATTTTTATATTAAACCAATAAGAAATATTTATAGTCAATGGTTAGAACTAACATAATAATTATTTAAAGTTAAAAAAAAAAATTTGAAAGTGGAAATAACAAGCATGTTTGCTTAGGTCACCGGCAATACCCCATCCTCCCCTATAAAATGATGAATAATACGATCAATCATGTGATTTTTTCGAGAGGATAAAAAACACGTGTATCTCTGACATACCTCTGGGACTTTCTGCGATTCGGGACTCCAGCTGTGCCTCGTGCCGATGACCTGCTGCTGGCCCTGCGAAGCCTTGGACAGCGACGTCACCGATCCAGCGGGTGACAGACTCTCCGGGTCGTCTCTGATGTTCAACCTCCTCTTGGACTTGTGTATCGCGGCGAAGAGCTCCTCGTTGCTCATGGTGCTCCTGATGGGCGAGAGCACGAGATTCGTGGGTGTGCTTCGGCCCGAGTCCGTCGAGGCCAGCTGCTTCTCCGACGAGGCGTGCTGCATGAGCGCGGGATTCGGCGAGATGCACCTCTGCGACGACTGGAGGGCCAGACGCTCGGCCACTGTGGGTGTCACCCTACCGCCACCCGTGGGCGTCGAGGATTTGAAGCCGTTCGCGTGCTCCGGGCCGATCGGCGAGATCGGCAGGGAGGTGTTGCTCTTGAGGCCGTCCTGGATCGGCGAAGCGAAGAACCGGTAGCCCAGCGCGGACAGACCGAGCGGTGAAGCGAATCTGCGGGGGATTTTTCTTTGGTTAAACGTTGGGCTCGGATTATTTGGGTTTAGGTATTTTAAGAGGCTGACGGAGATCTTTGGATGAAATAAAACTACATGCATTACACGGCAAAAAAGGTTTCTTGACTCAAAAATCAATTTGTTTTGACGTTTTTATGCATATATTGAGAACTGTCCCAAACATAACATCAAAAGTTCACATGGTTCAGTAAAATAACTATTATATTAAGTAAAAATGTTTCTTTAGTCAAGTAATTTAGTTCTAATTTTTACTAGAGATAATTTATAACATTAAAAATAGTTTTGTTACTTGTTTCAAGAATAAAAGTAATTCTTTTTCATGCGTATAAACTAGTCTAAACACTTTCAAGTGGCGTAACATGTAGGAATGTAGCCGCAACTTTGTAATCCACTCAACAAAGAACTGAAATCGACTCTGCGTTAAGAGTGGCTGCATTATTGATATATTTAACCTTCGACCCTCACAAACCATTGTGTAAAATTGCAGAATCGGTTTTCAATGTGGTTAACGAGAAATCAGTTCAACTATATTTGTGGATTATAAACCTGCACAAGCCTTGTCCATGGATTGTGGGTAAGTAAGCGGTGCAGACGCCACGCTCAAGCGAGCAGAAGCGCTGGAGTTTGTGCTTCGAGCTCGCTCTCGCTTCCGAACAAACTATAGCATCATGCGCGCGCTGCGTGACGTCTGTGCCTCTTACTTACCCGCGCGAACAAAGCTTGTACAGGCTTATAAGCGAAGAATATTGTTTAACTGATTTCTCGTTAGCCACATTAAAAACCGATTCTGCAATTTTACACAAAGGATTGTGCGTCTCGAAGGTTACATATATAAAAAATGCAGCCACTCATACCGCAGAGTCGACTTCAGCTCTTTGTTGACTGGACTATTTGTTTTAACAACTAAACAACGTTGCTTCTAAATTTGTAAAAGCAGGTTAGCATACCTGGTAGAAATGTTGAAATTTCTGCTTTCATAGCAAAATATACATTGTAGAATCGTTGTGGTGACGTGTCTACAATGTTCCAATACATTTCTACAATATTATCATAGAAATGTGCTTAGAAAATCTCTGATACGTTCACGTACGTTATAATTATGTTATCAGAACGTTTCTATAGCAAATTGAAATATTTATTGACAAATAATTAAAAATGTGAAATTATTTATATTGTATTAATCATATTGGTTGTTCCATCCGGATTACACTTTCCAATATTGTATTCAGACCTTTGTTTTTGAGATTTTAATTTTCAGCAACGTTTTTGCAACGTACAATGTGAAATAATACGATTCGGCAGAGTCAAGAGCCGTCAATGGCTAGAATTCTTTTAAGCACATTTATCAAGTGAAGTTGTAGCAACATGGTGAAACGTTATGAATACGTTGTCACAAAAATTTTAAAACATATATTTCAACACAAACGCGGACACTTCAACATTTCTGTAACGTTACTACCCTATTTTTACAACGTTAAAAGCATCCCGTCTTAGATGCCATATCAACGTCGTGGAAACGTTTTTACAACATGTAATACTATTTGAGTTATTCCGTAAAATTGCGTAAAATTCATACAAGTAAGAAAACGTATAATACGGGTTATTACTGAGATAAGTGACACCTACGATGCGAGTATCTTGATTTACCTCACACCGAATTGTTCGTTACTTGTACGAATCTCACGTATAACCATAGAAGTACAACAATTCAAAGCATTCACCTATTTTTGACGTCCACCGGTGTCTGCCTCTGCTGCTGCTGCGCCGCGCTCTTGCACCTCGCCTCGAACTGCTCGAGATTCTTCCTGTTCAAATCCATCTGGCAATTGTGTCCACCCTGACCGTGATGATGCGTCACCAGTTTCTCCGCCGAGCCACCACCGCCCTTCTGTCCCTGCCTGGCCAGCATGTGCATGGCGCTGAGCGGACCACGAGCCAGTCCCCTGGTTATGTCGGGGGTGATGCTCCTGGGCGGCTCGAGTATGACCTCACGACTAGACCTCCTGCTCGGCAGGGTGTAGAACTGCTGCTGGCTCTGCTGCTGGGACTGATGATGGAGCTTCTCGTAGCCCTGCACGGGATGGTGAAGCTGGTGGGCGTACATCTTTTGGTTCTCGCTGTAGTTGGAGTAGGGCTGCTGGCGCTGATGGTGATGGTGCTGGTGCTGAAGGTTGCTCTTTTCGTAGATGAGCTGCTGGTAGGGGTCGACTATGTGGTGAATGCCAGGCTGCTGCTGATGTTGTTGGTTGTAGGCTTGATGATGATGATGGTAGTTCTGGTGCTGGTGCTGATTGTTGGGCGGGAGATTCTGGCGCAGTTGGGACTGGGTTCGGTTGTCGTAGATCACCTGGTAGGGGTAGTCCTCGTGGAGCTTTTGGACCTGGGGTGGGCCCACGTATGGGGGTGGCTGTTGCTGATGATGATGCTGATTATGTGGTTGTGGTTGTTGTTGTTGCGGCTGATGCTGCTGGGGAGGACATGCCGAAGTCGAGACCTGCTCGCTTGGCGGTATCACTAGCAACGACTTGTCTGTAACAGAGATTACGAATTAAATGTTTAAAGTACGATGGAAGCGTTAAGCTAATTTAATTTGGAATACCGCTGTATATGTGGATCGTATTGTATATTACTGTACTGAAAAAGTATACATGGAGTCATTAATGCAGTTTTCGGCTAAACTCCCATGTGGAACCATATCCCAGTATAAATACCATTATAAATAAAACGTTTCTATTGATCTGAAGATTTATAAATTTTGGTATGGCCCCACGTGGGAACTCACTTGGTTTCCAAATATATAATGGAGACCCGTTCAGGCTATAATATCTAAATGAAATTTCCTAAATGGACTTAAATCGTATGCTTCTTTAATCATGTAAAATTTTATGACTTTTTACAGCCCTATATGGGAACCATGTAAAAGTTGTAAAAAATTTTCATGTAAAAGTTTTGGTAAGGTATTGTTGTTTATCTGGCAATCACAGTAAAGAACTAAAATTGCGGTAATTTATGTAACAGCAAAGTTTTGGATTACGATCGACATGTACAAAGTTTTGTATAAATGTCGTACGCTTTATTAAGTTACATGTAAGAAGTATTTCTTTATATTTGATAATCCAAGTTTAAATAGAAAATCGAGATCATAATTGTGGATACGCTATTATTTACTTTGATAGAATACATTTTTTGTTCGATTGAATTAAAATTGTTAAAAATTTTGTTAGTAATATTTTCAGCCGTGTTAGATAAAACAGTGGTGGTAAATTCTGTCATGCCTGAACATAAAAATAAGAAAGCAGTCATATTGCAAAGCATCAACAAGCTACAACTATTAATTACATTAAACGTTCAAGTTCCATTTCGAAGGTTTGGAATTATAATTTTTAGAGATAAATTTAGATCCTTCGAAGTAAAACTTGAATGTTTGAGAGGTATACATGCGTGGAATGAAAACAAAATGTACTCACCGTGCATGTGTGGTAATGCAACTATGATAGATGAAAGTTACTATATGAAGGTGCCGCACACGTGAATGGGTGCATTGGTGTATTTTTTTTCATATCAAACATTTCTACAGTTTATGACGCACGAGTGATACACACAAAAATGCAACAAAAAAAAAGTAAAAACTCAAAACAAATTACAAAGTATTAAGGATACCAAAGTTGGATTAAGAGACACTAAAGCTGGTTAAATGTCAATCATGTATTTAAGTTTTATGTTCAATTCATTCAACTCAATTCAATTTTGAATTTCACCCGTGCGTGTCGAAATAGTATCAGAGCTACGCGATTATTTACAATCCTAGAAATAATGAAAAATGTATAAAAAAAGTGTAATTAGTTTATTCTTTTAATAGCTGTGCAGTATGATAATGTATAATGAAAAGTGCGGGAAATTTATGACAAAAAAATTAACAAAATACAGATGCGATTCGTTCTTTAATCAAAAAAGCTATTCACATACATCACTTATCAATAATAAAAATAATAATTTTTAAAATTATAATAAAAATAAAATAGTCAAGTGCAAAATTAATAATAAGTTCGTTACATTTCATTTAAAGATGGATGGCAGAGCATAAACATTTAAATCTATATAAATATATACAAGACAAAATAATAACAATAAAACATATACAATCTTACGCTATTGAGTGCGCTTAAAAAAATTGAAAAAATAAAGTACAAAGAGGTAAAGAGTGAGAGGAAAAACGTGAAAACTTAAAAAGTAAAACACATATACAACATGTTTACAGCGCGTAAAATGTTGCCCTTCCCGTGATGTAAGTATGTCCGTCAGATGCCCGTATTTTTAGTGAAAACCAAACAAACATGTAGTAAATAATTTGTCAATTATTTTTGTGCATTATACAAAAAGCCTGGTTATGGTGCACTTCAATTTTAGGTGTTGTTATTGTTAAAAAGGCACTCGATCGCAACCATTCATTGAAGAGACACCATAAATGTAAATTAGTTCGAGTTCATTCGTCGTTATTTCAGTGTACTCTTCGATAAACAGCCGATGACATAAGCCAAGCCATAAAGAACATTATTTTATTTGGAATCTTTGTGGGATCTGTGTATATACAAACCGAAAAAGTTTCCGAAGAAGTTAGTCGTGGGTTAGTCACTTGAGCATCCGCAGACACCAAACTTACAACGCGAGGTGGCGAGCAGTTTATTATTAAATGTACACAGTTAATTCACTTCCATGACTTCATTCCTCGATTAATGAACAAGTACGACAAAAAAAATTACTCTGTTATAAATCGACTCGACATGCGAGAAGGACAGCGACCAACACTGGGTTAATACTCACGGCCAATTGTTTATATTCTCATTGCTTTTTTTTCTTATTCTACAACCTCATAAAGCGTATTTACATTTAACATTTTGCGAAGAATTTGTAGATCTTTTTTTTTCGTTCGAAGTTTGAATGAGACACTTATTTTGCTATCGCATAATAATACTATAATGTTTCTCTGTAGTATAGATTTCCTTAATATTTAGTTTACATCTTGTCAAAATTAGTGTTTCATTCAAATGTTTTACTTTCTTATTTAATAATATATATATAATTTATTGAAAAGAACTAGTCATATAGGTCAGAATTTTTTGATTCCAGAGATATAATGGTCATCGTTTATTGCTTTTTAATAATTAGTCTCATTTGCTAATAAAACAAAACTTTATCTAATCAGTCAATGGGGATCTGCCCCACTTAGTAAAAAAAGACTTACTTAGATCGCTAATCAATTCTTACACAGCAAAAAGGATTTAGAATTCTGATGTTATCAGCAGCCCATTTCTAGCGGTCGATTTAAAATTTTCGAATAGTTTTTTATGATAAGATCAACATCTTAAACTAAACACTGGGCATTGTTAAAAACTACCAAAACAGCATGTGCATAACTTGTTAGTTCATGTACAAGTGTTTTCCTTATATATCTGCCACTAGAAATCGGTCGCTAACTTCATAATAATAAAGGATTCCTTACTTTAAGTACAATTTTTTCTTAGTTCTCTGTTAAAACATAGCCTTAAAAGGTCAACTGGTTATGCAAGATAATAGTAATATTCGTTCTTAAAATAAAGACTTGTTATTTTATTTTCTGAAGAATTTATTATGTCAAGCACTTAAACTGGCAAGGAGTTGATTAGGGAAGCGAGTCCTGGATTTTCATGAAACTTTAAGGATCTGCTCCTGGTACCTTAAATTGAATCCCGACACCCGTAGTTCTTTTAATAGACCCTATATCATGAGATATAGCTAAAAACATTAAAATCATATATATAGATATATTACTAATGTTAATGTATTTAGCTGTATCTCGTAATAAAGGATTAATTCATATAAAATACAGGTGCCTGGCTTCATTTTACAGTACCACGAACAGATCCTTAAAGATTCATGAATATTCAGGATCCGCATCCCTGACCTTCTCCATATAAGTAACTCATACTTTTCACTTCAAATTTCTTATAATAAGTAAAATTGATATTTTCCTCACTTGATGATGATTGGATCACTCGATGATTGGATCGCGCGAGTCGAGCTCGCGTGATCTTATCCGCGGATAAAGAGGCGCGTCGTCGTGTGCCACGGAAGATGTGGTAATAAGGGAAAGAGCGCATATGAGAGTGGTTTTATTTTTCAGAGCGAGTTTGCAGATTTTTGCGGGTCGGATGGGCGATAGAGCGATAAAGCGCGAGCGAAAGTTGCGGGAGGTTGCGGATGATTCTTTGATCTGTTGTGTTTTCTTATCGTAACGCAGTTTTAACGATAGTGAAAGTCGGTTGAAGAGTTGGCTGATGATGATTTCAGCAGTTGCTTTTAGAATGGTATTTAACTTATTAGTGACTTTTTAAAAACTTTTCGAAAAATCATAACTTTTTAAACTTTTAATATTTTTGTCTAAAATTCTAGGTGGGTGCTTTAGATGTGTGTCGTATGTTACGACAAATACAAGTTCTATTATAATAATGCGCGCTCCAAAAAGGTTTAAAAATTTTGTTTAAAATACAAATTGATAAATAAAATTTTTAAAAATTACGTTTTTTTTACTAATAAATCATAACTGTAAGGGAAACTGGGGTAAACACACGGGTAAATTGAATCATGCTTATTATTGCTTCAATAAATTGTTATTTATGCCTAATTTTAATTTTAGTGAAAGATAATTATGCAAGGATGATAATAAAAAAGTTTTACTACATAACAACTAATATTCTACGAAATAAAAATAATTGTATTTTTCGATCTTAAAAGAAAGTTGGTTTGTCGAATTCATTATAACGATTACAGATGTTTATAATCAGTTTCATTGCTAGATTTTTTTCTATTTACTTCAAATACGTTTTACTTACTATTGCTAAGAATGCAGAGCTTTAAATGATGTTTTTCTGTTTTTAAATAAGCATTTTTAAGAATCGACGTCTCGTAAAGTGAATCGAAGTAAAGTGGTCCGGAAAAAAATGCACTAATTTATACGCGACCAGATGGAAAATTTAACAAAATCTTTATCAAGGTGAGTGTTAGTATAATATACAAAGCCTTTGTTGCAACGCATTTCGTATTTATGCCAAAATGGGCCAACATAACCTCCATATTTAACTTTTCGTATTTTACAGTTTTTGAAAGGTTTCAAGATGTCATTTAAGTTTTATTATTATCTAAATTAACGATTTTATCTATTCATGTACAAAAAGTAGTAAAATATTTTCAAAATATTTAATTATATCCTCTAGTTCACTTTACCCCACACTGAAAAGCCCGGGTAAAGTGAACCGGTATTTTTAAAAAATAGCTAAATAATTTTAAACTTAATAAACGACTTTTTAAGTTGCTAGTATGTTGATTAATGGAAGAAGTTTCTTGTGCAACTTACAAAGTAATGTTTTAAGTCTAAAAAATACATTATTTTCGACTATTACAGTTACTATGTTCACTTTACCCTGGTTTCCCCTATATAGGTTTTCGATATTTTTTACTAAATATTTTAATGGGTGTCCTACAATACCATTATTTATAAGAAAAAATACAAGCTTAATTTCGCACTGTAATTATTTAAAACGAAAATGAAGAAAGATCTTGCATAGGGTCATCGTGACCCCCGGGTGATCTTTAATACCAGGCATTAATTTTTGTTGAGAATATGGACTTTTTATCGGCATGGATCGGAGTCTATACTAAACTGTTAACATTGGAGGTTATATTAACAAATTTTTAAAACATAATTTTTTTCTGTCAAACAAAAATATAATGATATGAAATTTTAACTATAAGTTAGTAAATAAATAAGTAAGTATTTTACAAAAAATTTGTAAAAATAAGTAATTAGTTTATAACTTTTGTAAGCTCTTCGAAATATTACAAGTATAATCTCCGTTGAAAATTTCAAAAGATACCTCTTCACATCCCCTTCGCTTAAAAACGCTTGAAAAGAATTATGTAAAATTCACTGTTTAACCGAGGTAAAAGCTCCGCGGTAATCCTGCATTATGCAAGAAAAGCTCGACGCTCGAGCATCTCAAGCTTAAAAGCTCGCGAGACGATGTAAATTCCTTCGTTCTCATACATATACCGGCGCGATGATTTAATCGACGGTACTCGCATGTGCGAGATTGCAACGGATTTTTTTTACCCCACTACTCTCTAATCGACCCTCGAGAAAATCCATCCGAGATTTTAATGCTAAATTTAGAAGATACGTGTAATCGGGGTAAAGTGAGCTGTTGCGTGTGTTATGTAGGGCGGTGTGGTTTCGATCGAATCTGCTAAGCGTCTGAGTTAGAGGTAAAGATGCTGATATTTTTGGCGAGTTAAAAGCGTTAAAAATGGGTGGAAGTTACATATGCTAGTCGGTGAAAAAACATTAGTTTTATAAAATTATAGTCGGAAATTGCTTAAAGAAAGTATAAAAATTGAATATCTGTTTACTGAAGATAAGCGTACATTTTTACACGTTTTAATGCTTTTTTGTTCGATGGGGAATTTCCGAATCAATACCTTGATGGATACGTATATTTTTTTATTTTTCTTAAATTTTGATGTGATAAACTAAAAATTCTACATTATACGAGATCAAGAACTAGACTATGACAACTCCAAATTCTAGGTTTTTGGGAACAGTGACTTATATTGTTACATTTAATGAACTTATTACCTATTTTTACTGCTTTTTCAAGATATAAGTATAATTTTGTATAATTAGTATTTTCTAATAAGATGATTACAGCCCACAGAAGAAAAATCGTTTTCAGCTCTTAACACAGTAAAATTCGTTTTATCTGAGTAATATAATTACGCATACATAAAAAATAAATGTCATTAAATTTAATCGATGCTACTCTCATAGGTTAATTTCTGTGAGAAATAAACGGAAATAATTATACGGTTTACTATATACTGTAAAAATAAAATGTTATTATATTTATCGAAATCATTTTGTATTAATCATCGAGACCTATTTAAAAATCTGATACTGGTGAGGAATTTTTTTGAAACGTCAAGTTATCAATTACGTATTACACTGAAAGTCCGAGAGCCCCCCAGCCTCCGCGTATTTATCAAGACAGATTTCTGTTTTCGGCCTCCCATATTATATATCTTTCAATTACGAATTTCATTTTTATCGCTCGATTGTGCTTTCGTAAACAGATAATATTCACAAAGATGCAGCTTAATTATTAAATCAATCTAATCTCGAAATTTTTGTATTACGTATACATAATAGCGTAAAAGACTTTTAAAGCAGCTATCATTTTTTCGAATAAAGGATGGAATTTGTACATAAATGACGTAAGACTATTGTATTCGGTTTTTATCTCATTAATTAATACTCGACCCCCTTATAGGACTATAAGAATCTTTGATGATTTCATTTCCTCAGATAAACGAAAACAATGAATCACAAAAGTTTGTTTGGTTTTGCATACTTCTTAAGAATATTGCGTCAATGGAATGTTTCAAGTAAAATATTTAATTTAAAAAGAAACGTATTTTTTTAAACTTTAATAATTTACAGTATAATGATAATATTGCGAAGCAAAGCATATTCTTATAAGAAATTAATTTTGAATATCGAGGAAAGAAAATTATCAATCTCGACCTTCGGATTCCCGCGCAATTCGTCATCGTAAATCCCGTCAATTAAAATTTTCCGCAAATATGACTTTCCGACCGATACCCACGAACAATGTCTTTTTATCCACAATTCTATTTCGTACTTCTCAGATGACTTCACGTGTAAACCTTATCGGCTGGCGCGAAACTTCGACAGAAAAGCCGCCTATACGTATACCGTGAGGTGATTCTGACATTTGAACTCCGATTATTCGACACGTGCCCGTCGTGCGATATCCTTATTTGCGAGAGTTGCGACGACAGACAGGAAAAATAAAAAAAGGAACAAAAAAAAATGAAACCGGGAAAAAACTCAAGACAATCGCACACACGGGGTGTAGCGGTATTATTTTCGTTATCTCGCAGCGAAGATTTTTTTCTGTCGGGCGTTCGCAAAAGTCTTTTATCATAGTCGACGATAAAGTGTACGTGTCCGCGTGTTTGTGTGTGAGTGGTATAGCGCTGAGCAAACGGATAGACTATCATTATTTATGAAATTAAAAAGATTAGTGGGGTAAACAGTGGCCTCATTAAATCTGTGAGAATTTTCAATATAGAGTATGGGCATGAAAAATAAGGAAAGAGATTGCTTGGAATTACTATATGAGAATAAAATTTACAGTTGTAGTTATTCACGATGTTCCGGATTCATTATTTTCCATTTTTTAAACCGGTATCTTTATTATGTAATTAAACATCATTTAGTAGTAATAATAATAATAATAATAATTATAATAAAGAAGCATGACTTTGCATTTTTACGATCAGTAAGATATTTATTATTTCTTCTCAACTGAAGATATTAAAAATATCACCTTTTTCAACTCTTGGAAATAACATTTTACGAGCTTTTAAACGTATGACTTGATTGAAAAAAGTGAATAAAGCAAAATACATCGAACATTTGGCGTATAATCAAATGTCCGATAATAAAAAGTTAGCACAAGATGGCACAATAGCAGTCAATTTTCTCGATCGTGAGTGAAAATAATTGTGAAAAATAAATTAAAAAGGTAAAGATGTGGTAAGTATAAAATGTTATCTTCCATATTTTTTAAAATATATTAAGTTTTTTAAAAAAAAGTGATTAGAATATTTTAACTAAAAAATCTTAAATATTACATTTTTAAATCCTTCATTTTATCTTACAAAAATTGATTGGCACATATATCAAAAGTATTTATAGTTACAAAAACTTAATCTTTAAACTAAAATAGTTATTGAAATTAAAGATCATAAAAATTGGATATTCGAAGGCAGTTGCAGGCTTATCTTTATCTTAATTGCATGCATATCTCTTATTAACATCAAGTTAATTAAATTTAACGATATCTAAACCGATAACACCAACAAAATGCAGATACAAAATCTCGTTTATCGCCACTTCCGTTTTTTCCGCGCTCCCCGACATTTTCCTAATTATTCCTGCAAATACAATTTCAATTATGCAAGTGACGACCAGAAGAAAGTCCCGCTGAATTTTTGCATTACACGCACGGAGATACAATTTATAGAAATCGAGCGCGATAAGGGCAAAAAAGGTGCCGGAAAAAAATGTAGCTCCGTACGCTACGCGATGCACATTGTACACATTTGTAGCGGTCGTCCGTCCCGCTTGGGAGGAAAAGTACGGAAGATTTGATAAATCTGTTTTCTCCTGCTGCCTCTTGGTATGCGTAAATTGTTTGTGTTAGTTGAGAGAACCTCGACATTCGGTGTGCAGTTTGATATTTGTTATTATGTTGTGCAAATATATAATGTGTTTTTGTCAATGATCCCGGAAATGGTGTGCATGGGAATTTGAGTGATCGAGCTTCTAATGCATCGCGTAATTACTAAACGTCAACGTTCCATTGAACTAATCTGATGCTGATGATTGATGGGAGATGCAATATATTATGTATATAATTTATAATTTTATACGCTCATTTAATGTTGTCAGACACTTCCCCGGTAAAAAAAATTAGCGTTTTGAGGTGAAGTGAAAGAATTTTTAAACTATAAGTTATCTATTTTATACCGATTCTTCTAAAATTGGCTTGTTTATAGTGTAAGCGTTTCATGAATATTGATCTTATTTTAAAAAATACTTTTCTTACCAATTTTTGTAGAACCGACTTGTTTTTAGTCTAAAAAGTATTTAATAAATAATGGCACTATCTTCACTAAGTACTTTATTAAATACATTATTTATAAATGCTCAGCAATCAAGTTATTTAAACTATTTGCCGATTTATGTAAACATGGCTTATTTCTTGTCTAAAAAGCATTTCATAAATTACTTTGCTGTATTCATTATTAAAGAATTATAAAAAATTTAATTATTTGATCCGGATTTCTACCTTACTCGTATTATGAATATAACGCATCAATGAAAAATACATAGAATAATAAACAACAACAGAAATGCCGATCCCAAAGTCAAGGAGCTTATTACGGATAATTTCCACGAGGAAGTGGACGTTTGTGAAATCGATATAAGGGCAATGTCGCACGACCGGAATATTTGTCAGACTAAAGAAGAGCATTCTGATGTTTACACACAAATACCGAATAATTGAACGAATCTGCACCACTGTTTACCAAGCGCGCGATAGGCCAGCCATGCGGACGCGAGCGCGTGCAAACAAGCGCGCTTTTAATTGTAAACTGATAAATTAATTTACGCTTCAAATTTATTCAAACGTATTAATTTGAGCTTGTTTAAATCGACGTTTATTTTTTTAAGGCAATCTGAAAACGAATGAATGAGATAGAAAAGATAGGTCCTACGGGTGTTCTATCCTTTGCGTAAGGACTTCTTTACATGTTTGTTTATTGTACAATAGGAAACTATACCGGAATTGTATACTAGATTTTATGTTTGACAGTTTCACGGAGAGAATATAAAATTTAGAATTGTTTCCTTTTTTACACGCTAAAATAGCATTTCGAAAAAAGAAATGTTCACTACCCTGGTAGAAAGTTATATGATTGTGGCTAGATGCTAGATTCTCCATTTATAAGAAACGCTACCAGCGCAATAACCTAGGAAACTGGATAAAACTCGATAATGGTTATCCCCTGCAAAGAAGGATTAGCTTTTTAAAATGTTAGTATATAGCCTACAAATTAGAAAGCTAAACCAGTTACAATCACCATGCATTTCAATCGATATTACTTCTAATTCCTCTTCATATAGTTAAAATATTATTGTAATATACACCATAAAACGCCAAAGATTTCCTTTAAACCTATTATGCACCTATAGGGGGCTTATTCACAGCAAGATTGAGGTTCAAGTTATCAAAATGATTTAGATTTGTCTTAAATAATCACTACACTGGGAGAAAGGATTCCTGTGACAAATGAATCGTGTACTTGCGGAATCGAATTCTCACGTACTTGCCGACAAATGTTGAATTCTTTATAGTTAGGAACTCGAACTTGAGAAAAGTCTGCACGAGTAAGATAAACCGGCCGAGTACACAAGGTTATTTGAAGATTTTCTATCATATAATGATGCTTTTCAAGCATTAGAATATAAATAGATCATATACGTAGACATAATCGTGGTAGGCGAAAACTTATACTAACATATAACGGTCATATACACGTCTTAGAAATATGAAAAATTCAATTAACTTTAAAGTCAGGCGGTCAGCCATTCACGCAACTTAAGTATTCAGTTCTTAACTATTAAGACGATGCGTTTAACTGTTAAGAAATATTCATTTCACCGTATTCAAATCCACAAAACTTAAGAATGAAGAAATATTCTTTGCCGCAAAGGATCCTTTCTCTCAGTGTACATAACTACAAAACGTTTGTATGAAGACGTTTTTATTCTGAGCTACAGAGGTTAAATTTAGTAACAATCCTACTGCAGAGTAGGTGTTGTCTGCCAAGTGCTACTACCAACTAACAAATTAACAAAAATTTTATAGAAATTGCTTTAGGAAAATGAATTTTGATACAAAGATACAATAATGACCAAGCCTAGATTTCTACGGTTTACTTTTTACATAATTCAAAAAATTAATTTTTCCAAATTCACTGCTCTATTCCCACAATGGGCTCTGCCAGTCGTCCCTTAGGCATTCAAAGCTTAACTTAAATCACTCTACCGCAACTAAATCGCGTATCGAACAATACCTCACGGTGAATAAACCCTCATTTATCTCAAATTCTCAGCACCGAGAAGCAAGAAAATCAAAACACTCGAATGAACTTACTGGGTCGGCGCGTCGCCAGAAACAGGAGATGCCTCGCCAGCATGATGAACACCGCGCGCAAAACCTCGGCAACGAACCGTCAAATTTTATACTTTATTCCTCCGAACGAGAGAGAGACAGAGAGCAGCGCGTCTCTTCGCGCGCTGCCGTATATATCGCGACTGAACGGCGTTTGCGGCCGCGGCGCGCGCCCGCGAGAGATGCCGCCGCGGCGACCGTCTGTCTAGCAACAAGTATAAAGATTCCCCACTACCGTGCGCGCGCGCGCTCCTCATGCTCCCCGTGGCGCCTTATCAACGTGACACACTTGACACATGCCGCGCGCGCCACGTACTTTTTTCTCCTCCCTCTTATACCTCCCACCCGTCCGACCATTCTCGGTGAGTGTACCATCTGTGCGGATAATCGCGAGTCGAAAAAGGCGAATCTTGTTTTGCCGAAGCTTTCGCCCGCCACCCCCCGCCCTCCCCTTTTTTTTAGCCTCTTTGGCTGGAGATTGATTGAGTAACGTGGATTGTGTAATTGGTAATTGGTGTGATGCGAATTTGCGCGTTGTGAGAACCGGGGATTTCGGGAATTTTTAGTGGGATAGACGAGATGTATGTATTCTTTGTTCTGGAGATAGTTTGGAACGTTGCAAATTCGATTTTTGTAGACTTTCTTATTTTTTTGTAACGGTTTCACCGCTAAGTGGCGAGGCGTACGTTAACTAAATCACGTGGAAGAAATAGAATCCTACCATTATATAGTACACAAGGTAGCAAGCTGAGTTTAGTAGTTCATAGCCAAAATGAAGAAGAAGACTACAAGACGCGGAGGTACTAAGAGGTAAGTAACAAATGAGGATGCCCAAGGTTGGCCTATGACTGCCCTAGATAAAACATTGATAGGGGGTCTGTAAAACTGATATGAGCATAAAGGATTTAAACATAAAATTCCGCTTGTAGAATGTGAAAAACGTTAAAAATAGTTAATTCTCTAAATTTTTACTACGTAATGCCTGATAAAATCTGGATTTTTTTACTTATTTTATCGAATTTGGTATTCTTATTTTAAAGTTTTTTTTAAAGTTTCCCTTCACTTCCCCGCAATAATTTTTTTCT